>JARHVA010001087.1:1302500-1617500 GCA_037957365.1 Torreya grandis
GCAGAATCTTGGAAAGTTTCCAAGGGTGCACTTGTATTAGCTAGAGGTAAGAAAATAGGTACACTTTATCTATCTACTTGTATTACTGATTCACCTTCTATTTTATCTACTTTAGATGTAGATGCAAAGATGTGGACTGCAGGCTTGGTCACATGAGTGAGAAGGGAATGCATGTTCTTAAGTCAAAAGGTAAGCTTTCAGATTTGATAGATCGAGATTTCTGTGAGCATTGTATTTTTGGGAAACAGGAGAAAGTGAGGTTTCTCACAATTGGGTCAACAAAGAAGAAGCACAAGTTGGAGCTTGTTCACGCAGACATGTGGGGACCAGCTCAGGGAGTTTTTATTGGAGGATCACAGTGTTATGTTTCTTTCATTAATGATGCTACAAGAAAGGATTGGGTTTATTGCATACAGTGGAAATCTGATGTTTTTGACACATTTAAGAAATGGAAAGCCTTGGTTTTCAAGGAGAAGGTGATGGACAGTGATCAGCTCAAGAGGCTGAATAATTTTGAGCAGAGGAATTTGGATGAGGTTATGATCCAAAATGAGCTCACGGGTAAAAATCATCACTCATAGGAAAACACAGACACTGACGTTAGTCAGGCAGAGACCGACGTCCATCAGGCAAGAACTGATGTCGGTTTGGTGGAAACCAAAGTCGGTGATGTTGGGTAGGTGGACACCGACGTTGGTCAGGAAACTAATGTCGGTAATCAGGTGGAATTGACATCAGTTGGGTGCAGACCGAGGTCGGCTAGAGATGACCAAGATCAGTCATAGTTAGAATGAAATTTGGGCAGACAGCAAGCTGTCAATGAGTCTCAAACGCCCATGAGGAGGTCTGAAAGGGTAAGTAAGCCTCAAATTCATTATTCTGCTTTCTTATACTACTTGTTGCTCACTGATGGTGGAAAACTAGAAAGTTTTGAAGATGCAATGTAGGTAGAATCCATGAAATAGTGGGAGCATGGCATGAATGAGAAAATTGATTCCTTGGAAGAGAACCAAATGTGGGATTTGGTAGAGTTGCTAGCCAAAAAAAAAGCACTAAAAAATGAATGGATTTATAGGTTAAAGAAAGGAGAGAATGGACAGGTGAGACATAAGACCAGGTTATATGGTCTTGAGCAAGCCCTAAGACAATGGTATTTGAGGTTTGACAGGTTTGTGATAGAGCATGGCTTTAGTCAATGTCAATGTGACCATTGTGTTTATTTTACCAGGCTAGATAATAGTAGCTACATTATCCTGTTACTGTATGTAGTGTATATGCTTGTTGCAGGGTCACACATGCAGGGAATTACTGAGCTAAAGGTAAAATTAGCTCATACATTTGCCATGAAGGATTTTGGAGCAGCAAAGAAAATCCTTGGCATGAGTACTTATAGAGACAGGGAGAATCACAGGTTGATTTTGTCCCAAGAGGATTATGTGAATAAGGTAGTGGAGAGGTTCAATTTGCAGGATGCAAAATCGATAAGCACACCTATGGCTGGACAGTTCAAGTTGAGTAAAGAACAATGTCCTAAATCACATGATGAGGTTGAGTACATGCTATGTAGTAGACTTGATATTGCCCAAGCAGTGGGAGTTGTCAGTAAGTTTATGGTCAATCCAGGAAAGGAGCACTGGAAAGCAGTTCAGTGGAATCTAAGATATTTGAGAGGGACCAACAGCAGGTATTTATGCTATGGAGGATCAAACACTTATCTACATGGGTATGTATATTCAGATATGGCAGGTGACTTGGATGGCAGGAGAAGCACCACAGGACATGTGTTCACTGTTGGTGGAACGACAGTTAGCTGGATTTTAGAGATACAAAAGGTTGTTGCAGTCACAGAGGCTACCAAGGATAAGAACCCTATTGATATGTTAACAAAGCTGGTAACAAAGGAGAAGTTGAATCTTCATTCAACTTTTGTTGGTATTCAAGATTGAACTTGAAGATGGAGATACAAGCCATAAACAAATTAGAGGATGTTGTTGTACATGTATAGGTGCAGCTGTTTATCTCCAAGTGGGAGATTGTTGAGTTGTGGAGATAAAAGCTTCACTGAATGTGCAAATGTGGAGGTTGTTGGATGACACAGTAACCGACATTGGTTAGGGGTTGACCGACATCGATTATATTTAGCTACATAATAACTGACATCGATTATAGTCGGCTGGCATCGGTCAGATAGGAACCAACATCGGTCACCTGTGTGTTTCCATAATTAGATTTGTTTTAATTTTAGATGAACAATTAGTTTGCATGTAAAGACTAATTTTTAGTCTTGAGTCCACTTTTCTAATTATTGTTTGCTTGGGGTTCTATTTAAGAGACCCATGGGGCTGTATTGTAATAAAGATGAGATCCTCAAAGTGTAAGATCTAGAAGGTCTGCAAGAGTGCAAGATTAGGAAGATCTACATGGTAAGTAAGATCAGTTAGATCTGCAAGTGTGCAAGATCAAGAAGGTCTGCTTGGTGAGCAAGGTCAATTAGATCTGCAAGGTGCAAGATCAAGGAGATCTGCTGTATGGTAATAGGCAACAACAACCATTGGATTGATTGTCACTGGAGCGAACAACTCAGTATTGAGTTGGTTGTAATTGATTGAGAGAGAGAACTCTTGAGGGAGAATTACTGGACACCCAAGAGGTGTGAGGAAGAAGAGTGAGATTTCTTCATTGTATTTCCTTCTGGAAGAGTTTAATACAGATTGTATTGTTTCTCGTATCTCCTATTCTTTGTTGTTTTTGAATTCTAGTTACTTATTACTTTTGGTTTATTTTCGTGTTTAGTTGCTTATACAAAAGTAATCAATTTTAATCTAGGAACACTAACAAGTGGTTTTAGAGGGTACAGGATCCTGACAACTTGCAACTCTTTTAGACTATTTTAATGGAGGTTTTCAAGCTCAAACCTTTCTTCATTGATTGCTATAAAACTCCCATTCAGGGTCATCTTGGGACATGCAAAAGACTTAAATACATAAATACCAAGAATTCAAGAATGAAAATTAAGTTTTAGACTTCCTTCAATACCTAAAACAATGGTGTAGATCTCCATTAGACTTGCAACTATGAGCTTTTCTAGGCCATTTTGAGCCTAAAAAGCACCATGAGAGCTTGTAAATTGTTGGATCTTAATTATTTGAAAATATAATGGGTATAAAGAGATTTTAAAATACCTTATATTATTTAATATACCTCCACACATAATTTTAGCTCTTAATTAGACTTGGAACACTTGATTCCAACTCCTTGTGTGATCAAACAAGTGAGAATCCTTGAAATGATTCTTTAGTGGACCTATAATTTGCTATTTTATATCTCCTCTATAATATTAAGGGAATTAAAAATCTAGTAATACTTTAATTACATCAAAACAGACCTTCATGTAAAATTTTAATTCATTTCATCAAGTATGACTCAAGATATGCATCTTTTGGTGATGTTTTAACTTGCCTTGTCTCATTTCTAAACATGTGTAGCTCCAAGTTTTTCCATTTTATTGAGTTTTAAGAGGTCCCAAGACTTATTTATTTTTTAATTATGACTAATAATGAACCCAAAAACTATTCCAATAGTTTTTTTTCAATTTTCAATCAATAAAAACATCTGTAATCACCAATTTAGACCTGATACACACTCAAAAAAAGAGAACAAAGAAACCTAGGAAGAGAGAAAAAGGCATATGTTGAGATTTATGAGGTATAAATACCTCATTATTTTTTAATTGGGACCTATAATATCTTCTATAACTTTTACAAGTATTATATTTGTTCATTAAATCCTTTAAGTGCCTCAAAACTCTTTTTTTGACTGTCTACATTTGCATGCTAAAACCCTGAATTTGGCTAACTTACACTTTTTCACTTTTTACCTCTAAAATTTGATGGGGGAAAGTGTATAAAGGTAAATTATGTCCCATAATATCTCAAACCATATTTTTATTTTAGCAAAAATCTTAAAAAACCCAAAGCTTCTCTCAAAATCGAGTTGTGAAGGTTTAAGAAGGGTTTTACTCCTTAACGATTGTTCATAAATTCATGAGACTTAATGGCCTAATCAATGCTTTGAAAATGAATTATAAAACCTTATACAACCCCTATTTAAATATCATATTCACATCAACTTATGGATCACATAATAAGCATTTGAAAATTCATCTTGAGCTCCTAGTTGCATGCTTGGCCAAAAGAGTGCATTTTGGCCTAAAACACCAAAAATTTGTTTGTAAAGACTTGGAAAATTAATTTAATCTCTTAAAAAAATTATTATACTTGTAATATCTCACTCCATTATTTGGAAGCTTCACTCATGGCAAAAACTTGTTTGGTTCACTCAAGCTAGTTTAGGCTCTTCAAGATCTTTTGGCCTCCTTAGGTGCTGCCATGATGTCATGTGTATCCTCATAAACATTACTAAGCATTTTTTATGGATATCAATACACTTTTATTCCACTTTTTCAAGGTATTTAGATCTGCAATGTTTATTAGCCATCATTAATAGACAATGGCAACTTTATTCAAAACCCTTAAAACTTGATTGAACCTTGATGAAGACAAACTCATTCTTGAATTGGATTATCCTATCATAATTTTACTTATTCAAACTCTTTTGTTCATCTCATTCACTCTCCAACACTTTGTTTCTTGCTTGAGACTCTTACTAGCCCTATTTCCTTGTAGTATTGTTTTTATGCAAAGCTCCTTATTAAGAGCAATCTAGAAGTGACCTCAACAAAATAAGAATATATTTGGAAACTAATTTGGCTCGTTCAAATATCTGAGTCATTTAATTACCCAAATATAAAGGTAAGTGCACTTATTCTGCCCTTTTCTCTCTCTAATTAGGTCTTTTTTAAGCTTTTGAGCTCTAAGATTGAATTTTGGCCTTTTTGAGCTCTTTCATGTATGGTATCTCAAGAAAAGTGTATGGTTTAATTTGAAGGGGATGTCATGATACTCCATGTCAAATTTTGAGGCTAGGTTCATTACATAGATGTGGAAACCAAAAAATGCCCTTTCTAGGCATGTCAAATGCATAGGCCTAAGAGGGTGATGAACTAGAACACCTCTGATAATAGCTTGAAAACTTTTGGGGAGGGTGTGTGATAATTTATAGGACTTTAAACAACTATAAAAACCTCCCATATACTTTCAAGAGAGTGGAACTAGGTAAAAACCTCATTGAAGGCCCTCTTTCAAGCTTGTGCATCAGAGGCTAAGGGCCTGCATTTGTATTTTGGATGATCTTCATGTTGGTTCTTAATTGTACACCTATCTAATCTAGCCTTGCAAACTTGAAGTAAATGGAAAAAAATTATGAGAAACCCACTAGAATTTCATTGTAGTCAGGGGGTTTAACATCAAGAATAGACCAATCTAGAAAAAATGACTGAACGGCACATACAGAGGGTATGGTTAACTCCCTACTACTTTTAGCTCTACCTAAACCAAGTTGAGATAACCTATGGGGTAGATTAATCACATGGAGGGATTTTACAATTCAATCTCCATGTGGATTCTTGGCATAAGGAACAAATATGGCTAGAGCATAATCACGTCTACACACTTCACCCATGAGGGGTTGTCACATGAAATGCACAAATACTCTATGTCATATGCAAGCTACTAATGACAAATGAAATTGTCACTGCAGTCTCAATTTCATAAAATATTCAATATCAAAAGGAACTAAACAATATATTGCAATGCTATAATTTAAAACTCAAACTGCAAACACATTCCAAATAGATAAGATCTTATGCATTTGTAGGGCAAGTGACACTTATAATATGCAACAAAGCGTGTTATTTGCAAGGTAGAATAGGGTAGGACAAATTTATAGTTGATTATAGAATGGAGGGTGGTGTGTTGGTGGCTTCTAAATATCAAATTATTTAGTAGTATTTCATGAGAATGTTCCTTAGTAAAGATGCAAAAAACATTTCAACTGCAAGATAATGATAAACACCAAATGATTCCTGATAAACTAATACATATACTAAAACTAGAATCTCAAATACTTTATTTTGCTAGATTCATGAACCCAAGGAGTCCTTAAAAGGTATTTAATAATGCATTTCCAAATATAACTATAAAATGGGATTTATAACCTAAGTACATGCTCAGAATGACAACCAATAATGAACACAAACCATATATCTAATCAACCGAACTTGCAAAACATATTATTGAATTTCATTAGCAAAATACAATGGAAAACCACAAATGTTTTTAGTAACTTGAAAAGAAATATTATAGACACCAACACTTCAGAATGCTACCATGGAGATAAGCATGGTGGCTTTGCTCCATGTTAGATAGGGGAGACATATAGAAATGCTCTTAGATCCTGTTAATGGTTGTACAAGATGAAAGCACCTTAGCAAGAGAGGCAAAAAACACACATAGCAATGATTCCAAAATTTGGAAGAACTTATACTTAGAGAAGAACCAAGACCAACAACAACCAACAACCTTTGAATAGAATACAAGCCTTCTATTTATATATTTTTCAAACCTTCAAATTCGAGAATGAGAGTTGTAACCTCCAAAAGTGCAAAACACCCCCTCAAGTTATACCAAGATGTTCTAGGATGTAAAAAACACCTTACCATGCCTGGAATCTTCATGTATTGCCTGAAAAATGATTTATCTAACTGCCTCTTCAATAAATGATAGAGATTTGCAACAACCTTCTTGATTTCTTAGCTAGAAATGCCCCTTACACGAGTTGGAAGAAGAATATTTGTTTGAGGATCTAAACAAAACATTTCTCTTTTTTTTTAACCACCTGGATATACACTTTGACCACTCATTAGCACAATTGGAACTACTTGGATAGCTGCCCTTCCTCTTATGCATGCCATGGAACAACTTGCTCTTGCAATGATTTCCTAGGAATATTTTAGATTCATGGTTGTTTGAGTAATCCTTCCTTTGAGTGGCTCACCTAGATTTTGAAACCTTGAAATATCCTCCCATGGAGGAACTTGGACAAGCAAAGCAAATGAAAATACAATGACTCGACTTTATTTTACCCTTTTTACTTTATTTTTTTACAAACTTAGGATTTTAGGCTTTAGATACCTTTGCGGAGGGATTGTGGGTCATTAATCTTTGTTTAAGTCCCTAAGATGATGACACTTATCATCCTCATGGGACTCCTTTAGCCTTTTACATTTCAATGTCATCCTCGCTCCATCAGATCTAGCTAGGATGAGCAAACATGCTCTATTGGATCATGATCTAATGGGTAAAACATTATTGGATACTACTTATTCCTTGTCCCCAAGGGTATGCCACTTGGTAACCCCATAGGCTTCCTGAATCCCTTTAAATATTTAGCCTTGATCATGCACTGTTAGATCATCTCACTTCAAAGAAATGTGTGTCATTCGATCTACTGCATTTGAAAATAAAGGGCTACTTCATGGGTCTAGAAAATGATGCTTGCACGACCATCATGGATATTTGAATCCCAATGACTAGTTTTTGTAGCTTAAAGTTGACATCTACGTGTCAGTCAAAAATGTTCATGAGACCATCACCTACAATTTAGAAGTATACTTTTGGGGACTTTATTTTGTGGTAATTTTATGTGAGTCTTTGTCTTTAGACTCCTTATTTTCTTCGACACTATTATCCCACAAGAAATGTGTCCAAGCCATTCTCCCAAAGGAATTGAACCTCTACACTTTTGTCGAAAGAATTTAGCACTTAGCTCTTTTGCCTTTGTCAGGATAGTTGTTTCAAACATTTTATCTAAAACAATTTCCCCACAACAATTGACCTTAGTACTTCTCTCAAAAAAATGCAATTCCTTCAAAATTTTTGCTTAGGCAAAATGTCCAAATGAAATAGACCTCTACCCCACATCAATTTTTTTGAAATAATTTAGCACTTGAACATACCCTTCAAAAATTTTGTTAAGGCCACCTACCCTATAAAAATTCCCTTTGGACTTTTGGAGTGATTCTTCCATCTTTTGAAAGTGCCCTTTAGAACTATTGAAATGTCCTCCATCTTCAAAAAGTGCCCTTTAGGAGCTTTGAAAATATCCTTCACCATCCAAACTTATCCTTTGAACTTTTTGCTTAGGAAAAATGTCCTAAGGAAATGGACCTCTGTTCCACAACAATTTTGTCGAAAGTACCTTTTGAGCTTTTGAAAATATCTTTCAAATTTTTTGTTAAGGGCCCCTGATAAAAAAATGCCCTTTGAACTTTTGTAGTGCCCAAAGGGCAAGTGTCCTTCAATTTTTTTGTCATGGACAAAAAGTTTGAAACAAATGACCTAAACCCAATGAAATAACCCTTCAAAACTTTTGTAAAACACTTACCCTAAAATTAATAAGATATTGAATTCCTTCAGAACATTTGTAGCGGACAAAATATCCAATAGAAATAAGTCTTTGGATTTTTTGTCTGAGGCAAAAAGTCTGATGACCTATTTCCATCGAACATTGTGTTCATACAAAGACCCAAAAAGTCTAAGGGAAAGAACATCTTCACCAAGAAAAGACATGACAAAGGACTTGGTAAATTATGTACATGAACTTGACCTTCCAAAGGAATACATGGAGACAAAAATCTAGCTAAGGACATAAACTTTGATACAAAAAGGGCCCAATTGCTCTAGTCTAATTTTGGGCACTAACATTGGCTCTTGCCTGGGGATGCATGCCCCCTGTGGGTGTGCAAAGAACCACAAAATACCAAACCAGATGTTGATCCATTGGGCTACGCAGTCACAACTTAACAAATTATTAGTAAACACTCATGAAAGCTCAACAAAACATGCTATACTAATCAAAATAGATCAGGAGGATATGAAAATGAACACATGATAAAACACAAAAGGAAATTGTATAAATAAGGCCCAAGGTAAAGAGGTAATAAAATAATGAAAGAACAAATCAATAAAACACTATACAATATGGTTCATAGATTATTGACTTAGTCAAAGAAGTTCTTTAAATGTATGCCATTAACTAGTAATTCCAGTATCTCACCATCCATGTCTCTCAATAAGAAGGTATGTTCCCCAATATAACAGTAAGTGGAATAGGGACCCATCCACAAGGCATCAAACTTTCCATGCTTACCTTTTTCCTCATGCCTATTGTCCCAAAGTAGAACCAGATCACCTACTTGGAAAGTTCTTGGAGTGACATTTCTATCAAATATTTTCTTCAGCTTTTCCTTGAACTTGAGTTATCTTTTGTGACCCTATCTTTGAATTACATCAAACTCAATAATTTGGTTTACCTTGATTTCATTATGGTTTATTTTCTCATCATATTCTAGTTGTTGTATGAGTTGATAGGTTGGCCACTACAAATTCATAGGCAAAACTACTTGAGCTCCATAAACAAGCTTAAAAGGGCTTTTGCATGTATCTCTCTTAGGTGTAATCCTATTATCCCATAAGGCAAACTTTAGATATTCACCCCACCTCTTCTTATTTGCTTCCAAAGTTCTAATAATCTTGAGCAAGTTCTTATTACTCGATTATGCATGCTCGTTCCCTTTAGGATTGTAGTTGGAAGCATAAGTCAGTTCAATCATATAGTCTTTACTTAATGCCACCAAAGGTTTGGCCTTGGAGCTCATGGCATTATCAAAAATTATCTTAATAGGCACACAAAATCTAAAAATAATATGATTTAGTAAGAAATCCATGACCACCTGGTGCATTGCCTTCTTTGGAGGGATTGTTTCAACCCATTTGGTGAAGTAATCAATCATAAATAGTATCCACCTATGCCCAGTGCTTGAAGAATCAATGATTTCTCCAATGAAATCCATTCCCCATTGTTTGACTGGGACCTCAATTAGCATAGGCTGTAAGGGAAGAGAACCTAAAGCTTTCATCCTCTCAGTAAAGTGTTGATGTTTCTCACACCTTCTAACCATCTGAGCAACATCCTTAAATAATGATGGACACCAATCGCCAGCTCATAGAATTTTATGAGTTGTAACCTTAGGTGCAAAATAACCACCACAAACTCCACTATTGAAGTCTTCAATCAGAACTATGGTCTATTCTTCTAGAATGCATCTTAGGAGAACCCCAAATGGATTCCTCTATGCAAGTGCATTTTTAGTCAAGAGGTATTTTTGGGAGACAAGTTTGAGAGTTCTCCTTTGATTCTTATCCAATTCAAGGGGAAAATCCAAATTTTGTAAGTAGTAAACAATATCCTTATACCGTGGATATACATTAAATTGACCCAAGGAATCATCAACATTAAAAAAACCAGTGTTTACCTAAACAACTTGTAAATTAGTCTCAACCATAAGCTTGGCTAGGCCCATCCCTCTTACGAACTTAGTGGTCTAGATATCCATATCATACTCTTTTAACTTATTGACCCACTTGCACCTCTTACTATATACATTAGTCTGAGTTAAAATGTCTTTCATCATGGTGTGTGGGATGTAAGCAATAATATTTGAACTCATAATATACGGCTTGGATATTTTAACAACCTTCAAAAGAGCAAAAGCTTATTTTTCCATGATAGTGTATTTCAGTTTAGGACCTTGCATAGCTTTACTAAATAAAGTTATGGGTTGCTCATGACCATATTCATTCTTTTGCAATAGGACAATAACAACATTACTATATGATGCAAAAGAAAATGCATGGAATGGCTTTATGTAATCAAGACTGGCCAAGACATGAGCAAACTTCAAAGCTCCCTTGATGTTGTTGAATGCTTACATGATCTTGTCCTCGCACTTGATGGTTTGGTCTTTTAACATGGAAGTAATAGGCAGAATAATCTCTGCAAAATTAGACACAAACCTACTTACAAAGTTAAGTTGTCCAAAGAAAGATTGAATTCTTTTCTTAGACTTCAAGATAGGCACTTTATCAATGGCTTCGACACTTTTGAGATCAATCACGACACCCTCATTCGACACTATATGCCCCAACAACTTTGCCTTTTACACTCCAAAGTGGCACTTCTTGGGATTTAGTGAAATGTTGAACTCCTTGCACCTGATCAACACCTTTTCTAGATGTTCTAAATGCTCTTCTCTTATTTTGGAGTACACAGTGATATCATCCTAATATACAATAATAAATTGGTTAATTATACCTATAAATTCAACATTCATAGCTCACTGGAACATCGCACCAACATTCATCAACCCAAAAGGCATCTTCATATATACATAAGTGCCCCATGATATGGCGAATGTAGTCTTGGACCTCTCATATTCTTTGAATAGAACCTGGTTGTAACCTGAGAAGCCATCCAATGTGGACAACACTTCTGAACCAATGACACTTTGTAGCAAGTTCTCTATATTGGGTAGGGGATAATTATCATTTAAAGAAGCTTTATTTAGATTCTTGAAATCTGCACACAAGTGGATATCACCATTCTTCTTCCATACAAGGACTAAATTTGTAACCTATGATGAGTAACTGATGGGATAAATGATACCATCATCCCTTAGATTTTTTAATTCCTTCCTCATCTTGGTGGCCAAGATGGGGTTAATGGGTCTCTGTTTCTGCCTAAAAGGTTTGTCATTAGGCTGTAATGGGATGACATGCTGGAACAAGTCTTCCCTATATGCTTTTAACTCAGAATAAGACCATGTTAAGCAATCTTGGTACTTCCTTAGCAGTTGTATGTAAGCTTTCTTTGCAGTTGCATGTAGGCTTTCTTCTTAGTTGCACTTAAGTGAGTACCCAACCAAACTTTCCTTGGATTCTCATGAGAACCCAAGTTGCACTCAGTTATGTCTTTTGAAATGAATGAATATCTCGACTTTATTCTATCAGCTCCATTAAAATATGCCTCCAAACTTACCAGTCCTCATGGGATAGTGTTTGTCTTTAGTTGAATGATGTCTTTCCCTCCTTCCCATCATAAACTTGAACCATAGATTCCAAGTCTATGAGTTGATCATGGAACTTAGCCTCATAGTTTAGAAACTTCTTAATTTGTTCATCATCATCAAAGACCTATCAATGATGAACATTATGTGGGATTAAAGGCCTGACAAGCACCTCCACCTAATACTAACAATGAGGACTCACAATTGTAATGTCAAATTGAGCACCTAGTCTTGCAAGTCTATCAGCTTCTTCGTTGAAAATCCTATCATGATAACAAATATTGAATGCATCAAAGAAATCCAACAAGTCCCAAACAACATTCTGATACTATTTCAACCTTTTAATTTTCATGGCAAAAGCACTACAAACTTGCTTTAACACAAACTCAAAGTCACCCTTAACAATCAAACACTTGATTCCATATTCATGGCCAATCTGTAGACAAAGAAAAAGTGCCTCATACTCAATAGTATTGTTAGTGCACTCAAAAGAAAGCTAAAAAGAAAACATAAAACATTTACCATTGGTAGCATAAAAGATAAACCAGCTCTCTTTATAAGATTGGAGCAAACTCCGTCAAAGCACATCTTCTAAACTACATTTTCTTTGTCAGGATCCACATCAAGAACAATAGGATATTCACTAATATCAACATTCCCAAAAAAGTTGCAAAGTTCAACGTCTATGTACAACACTACATTGAGATCATGATTTAGATCTTCATTCACAAGTAACATCTTTGGATCTCTATAAACATTGACCATCTTACCCTCTAAAGGAATGATGACATAAGAAAGGTCCATCTATACACTTTCACCTATTCTCACAACCCATTTACATGATAGCATCATCATCTATTTAGGTGGGTAGTCCATAAACACCATGTCCATGTTCAAGTACTTTTCAGGATGAATTACCAACTGCACCACTAGTTCATTAACTTGTCCAAAAACTAGAACCTCTCATGAGTCCATGGCATAAAACTCACCAAAGGATGACGTGATCTTTACTCGAAGATCATTGAGGACACCCAAGGGCATCACATTACAAGAAGCACCATAGTCAGACATGCAATAGTGATTAACTAGACCATTGATTAGTAAAGTCATATAAAATGGATCCACATTTAGTTGACTCTCTACAAGCACAATCCCCAAATAGACCTCTAGAGCAAGTTCAACAACTTCTTCTAATTCTTTATCTTCTTCTGGGGGTGCTTTAGGTAACTCAAATTTATTTGTAGTTGAACTTTCACCAAACTCTAAATATTTAAAGGCCCTTTTCTTGTGTTCAGGTATTCATAATAACTCAACTAGTGGTATGGTGATATTTATTTGACTCAACACTTGAGCCATATCACGCACACTATATTGAGGAAGAGGAATGTATGGTGGAAGGGTAATGACACTTTCATCTAGAATATAGTAACTTAGAATCTAAAGTGGAGAAGGTTGGGTGATTCTAGAACTTTGATAGTAGCCTTCAAAGGTGGATTTTGCTTAAGCTCATTTGCACCCTTAGGGATGCTAGATAATATAGGTGTTATGCTGCTCTTAACAAGAGCACCTCTAAGCTTAGAAGATTGGGTTACAGGTGCCATCTTGGAAACTTCTTGGGTTGTTGTAGCTTTCTTTACTTCCTTTCTTGCATTCCCTACTTTTTGATTTATATGGGCAATGTCTTGAGGAGCAACACCTAGTTTCTTACTTCTCAAGTTATAGTCATTCTTTTGGGCAACTATTGCATTAATTAATAGTTACCTATCCTCAATTGATGGATTTCCCCCATGATATTTCTTGATCATCGTAGAGCCTAAGTGATCAAAAACATGAATGGGAAATTCATCTGCTTATGCCACATTAACATCGCAAGCAAAGTCAAAATTTGGGACACTCTCCAATTTGACAACACTCCAAAACTGATCAATCATAGCATTAGTTAGCAATTCAGTGGAGGTAGTTGATTCATCTTGAGGTTTTTCATAATCGAACATAAAAATCTCATAGTTGGATGATGTATATTTAGGTTCATCTATCTCTTCATCAACTTCTTCAGTAGTATCACATGGAGGGTGTGACAGGAAGCATTTATCACACCAATCAATGTCTAAATCATAATTTACATCATTTACCTTAGCATTTAAAAGATCAGGCACTTCCTTTCCAACCCCTTTGTTCTGATTTATTTTTGTTCTTTCTTCATGTGTAGGCCTCCTCCCTCTATCATTATCTTGATGGTGGAAGGTAGGATCCCTTTGTGCTTGATTCAGATTTGGAGTCTGTTTATAGTTGGTAGACACTTGAGGAACCCCTTTTTTAGCTCTAACTAAATTATATGACATTTATTTTATAGTAGAGGCCAAAATTTTGACAGTTTCTTCCAAGTTGGTTGTCTTCATGGGCTCTGTTTTTTCTGGATTGACCAGTTTTACATCAACTTGCTTGTTCAAGGGATTTCCCACGGGCTTTATATTGTTCTCAATTTGGATGGCCATATTGAATGTCAACCGTAGGTTAGTAGGAGCCTTGTCCCTTAGGAAATACATAGCCTTCTTATCAAAGGCATCACAATAATTCTTTAAGCATGCTATATCATTGGGCCTGATGTTTTTGGGCAGCCATATCATGGTCTTGTTGAACCATGTGTTAAAGTCCTGCACACACTTATTAGGATTCTTCTTGATATTCTCAAATTTGGCCAAGAGTAACCTTGGATCAATCCTAACACCATACTAAATTCTAAAAACATTTTTCATTTATTCCCATGAATCAATGCATCCAATGGGAAGGGAATTAAACCATTCACAAGCATCTTCCTCTAGTGTGTGCATAAAAATCTTGATGTACACATCCTCATAATATTCAATGATATTTTGAAAAGCCGTCAGGTGCTGATCACCACTCACCACATTTTTCCCTTAGAATTTTGGGAGGCATTTCCTAACTTCATTTGGGACATCATTAGGATAGCCTTCCATATCAATTAATAGGCCTAAATATGTGAAAGCAAAATACAAGATGTGCATTCTCATCTTGGTCCCTATGCCTCATGATTGGTTTAATATGAGGTTCAAGAAAAAATGGAAAAGGGATGTGAGAGGATAAATGAGGTAGACTCGGTGGATGAGATCTTGGAGGGGATTCAACTGGTTGAGAAGGAAATGAAAAATAGATAGGACTATCTATCTCAAAATCAGTAGAAGAGTTGTGATAGTCTTCAACAATTTGTTGGGGGGGGGGTTAACAAATATTTCAAGATTATGAGGCTCTCAAAAGTCCTGAATAGTTAAACTTTTCCCTTCAATAGGCCTCCATACTTGTCCCCTTCTTCTTTGGTGCAAATTTAAGGGTGAGACATGCCTTTTAGATGAGTCATCTTTGATGGATGATCTCAACCCTTCTAGATTTGTAAATAAGAAAGAACACTCAAGGATGAAATGGAGATATTCAAAATAGGCACTAATCTTCATTGAAACAAGGTGATAAAATTGGAGTCGTAACTAGAACCAAAATCCTAGAATATAATAGTTCATAAACTAGTTGTGATACATGCTGAAAACATACTTTTTTGAGTTTAATGATGAGGTAATATGCAAAGAGACTAAAACTTCTAGAATTATGTTCAAAATGGAAAAGACACCTTCTAACATGTAATCTTAATAAATCTTTGCAATAAACACAACAGAAGTCAAATTGTCAAACCTCAAATCCTAACACATCCCCAAGTGGAGTATTATAGTATCAATGACTAAAGATAGTTGGATCAATGTAGTAATGGTAGAGAAATTCATAACATGAAATACTTATAGCTCTCTACAAGAGTCCCTGATAGCACAAATGACGTAGACTTTAATTTAGACCCTAACAACAACACTAGAAGAGTGTTGGTTCCTAGTTGTACACCTCTCTAATCTGGCCTTGCATACTTGAAGTAAATGATAGGTAATGATGAGAAACCTGCTAGAATGTTGTTTTAGGTTGTGGAGGTTTTAGCATCAAGAATAGACCAGTCTAGAAAAAATGATTGAGAGGAACCTATAGAGGGTATGGTTAACTCCCTGCTACTTTTGGCTCTACCTATACCAAGGTGAGATAACCTATGGGTAACTTACTCACATGGAAGGATTTTACAATTTAATCTCCATGTGGATTCCTGGCATAAGGAACAAATATGACCAAACCATAACCATGTCTGCACACTTCACCTGTGAGGGGTTGTCACATGAAATACTCAAAAACTCCATGTCATACACAAGCTACTAAAGATAGATGAAATTGTGACTGATTTCATAAAATATTTGATAGCAAAATGAACTAAACAATAGATTGCAATGTTATAATTTAAAGCTCAAACTACAAACACATTACAAATAGACAAGATTTTATGCATTTACAAGGCAAGTGACACTTATAATATGCAATAGAGTGTGTTATTTGCAAGGTATGATAGGGTGGTGTGTTGGTGGCTTCTAAATAGTAACGTATTTAGCAGTATTGCATGAAAATGTTCCTTAGTAAATATGCAAAAAAAAATTCAACTGCAAGATAATGATAAACATCAAATAGTCCCTAAGAAACTAGGATGTACATTGAAACTAGAATCTCAAATACTTTCTCTTGCTAAACTCATGAACCCAGGGAGTCCTTAAAAAGTATTCAATAATGCATTTCCAAATATAAATGCAAAAAGGGATTTATAACCTAAGTACATGCTCAGAATGACAACTAGTAATGAACACAAACCAAATATCCAATCAACAGAACTTGTAAAACATATTATTGTATTTCATTAGTAGAATACAGTGGAAAACCATAATTTTTTTTAGTAACTTTAACATAAATATTATAGACACCAACACTTCAGAATATTACCATGGGGACAAACATGCTGGATTTGCTCCATGTTGGACATGGGAGACATAGAAATGCTCTCAAAGCTTGTTAATGGCCATACAAGATGCGATCACCTTAGCAAGAGAGGCAAAACACACTCACAGTAGTGATCTTAAAATTTAGAAGAGCCTATACTTTAAAAAAAAAAACCAAGACCAATGAAAGCCAACAACTTTTTAATAGAAGACAAGCCTTCTATTTATATATTTTTCAAACCTTCAAATCCAAGAATGAGAGTTGTAACCTCCAAAAGTGAAAAACACCCCCTTAATTTCTACCAAGATGCTCTATGTTGGTAAAAACACCTTACCACACCTAGAATCTTCATGTATTGCCTAAAAAATGATTTCTCTAACTACCTCTTCAAGAAATGATGAAGATTTGCAATAACCTTCTTGATTTCTTGGCTAGAAATGCCCCTTACACAAGTTGGAAAAAGAATGTTTATTTGAGGAGCCAAACAAACCATTTGTCTTTTGTTTAACCTCCTGTAGATTCCCTTTGATCACTCATTATCACAATTGGAACTACCTAGACAGTTGCCCTTTTTCTTATGCACGCTATGAAATAACCTACTCTTGTAAGACTGATTCTTGGATCACCACAACTAACACCTCCTCCTTCATCTCTATGCCTTCCTTGATTTATTTTCATGAGGGAAATGTAGAGGGTGCAACCACCTTTTTGTCTTCTTGTTATTGAATAGGCCTAAGAGAGAGTGGCCTCACTAGTGAGGGAATGGTATAACTAGGATCATTAGCATAGGTAGAGATCCATGGTGAGATGGCTTCATGGTCTTGAAAGAGAATGTGTGTAGGGGTAGGAGAGGGTAAACTAATTTTTTTTGGGTTTGATATGTTCTCTCTCCTAATTCTCTAACACCTCTTCAATGGATAGTACCAGCTCCATCTCTAGCTTATCAACATGCGGATAGTCACCTTCTTCAATAGATACCCACACACTCCAAAACTCATGCAAGAACCTCCTTATCCACTCTATGGCATGAATTGGGAATTCTTGTTCAAGTCCAACCTCCTAATTTATTTTCATGATTGCTCTCCCTTGGTCCATATTGCTTTTCTGATTCTTGACAAGGATAGACCTTGACAAGGTTGGCTAGGGGGCTAATTTGAAGCTCTTGGAGGCTAATCTTGAAGCTCCTAAAGGGGAAAGGACACATAGGACTAATTAAATGAGCCTATTGATCCTCATAATATATCAACACACTCTCCAAGCTTTGGATCATGTTTCTAAACCACACTTTATTTTCCCTCTCACAAACTGCCCATTGTTCACCCTCACAAACTGACCACCTGTTCTTGACCAATTGAAGAGAACTCCTTGTATCTTTTATAACATGGATATGGATGACTAAAGAATGTTTTAAACCCATACTAATCTCCCTTATCATCTCCATGTAATCTTATAATGCTTGCTTGAATCTTGACAAGGATGTAACAAGAAAAACATAGTCTTGACAAGGGAGATTAGAGGACTGATTTGAATACAAAGTAGGCTAATATTGGTCATACATAGGGGTGGGATGGAGGTGAAGGCCATGATAGGGCTTATATTTTATTTGAGGGCCACTTAGGGGAAACACATAAACATTATTAGCCTAGTATAAGTGATGTTGAGTTAGAGAATAAGCATGTTGATCAAAAGAGGTTTGAGTATATATACCACTGTTTTGATTTTGGGAACTTATGTCATTTGACTAGATGATGTTCATAGTGGATTTTCCATTGATTTTTTGAAATTTACCTTCTAAGGTTGATTGCATTGAAGAGCAACACCAAGAACCCTTCAATGAACTGAAAAATGTAGTAGTTCCACTGGGCATGCCAAAAACTATTATATCATATATTTGCACCCTTGGATAGGGTTCTTAAGATCTCTCTGACCTAGCCACACAATGTGAACACCTCTAGGATATGGGTATCTTGTAATGAAGGTGAACCTTTGGGTTGTGGGCCAACTGCCTAGGTGTATTAATTAGGCTCTTAGCAAACTACTCTAAACTATTGATTGCCAAAGAAAAGGGTTAGACATAGGTGAAAGGTATGAATTTAAAAAAAAAAAAAAGGGTGATACACTAAGCTTTGACACTCCTTACTTTGAAACACACACATATAATAGACAAGAACTCATACACTCACACAAACTTCATAACTAGTTGGTTGAATAAGTGTTTCTTAAGAAAGATCAAGGAAATAAGATTAAAGGAGGAAGGGATGGTCATATCCATAGCTTATTTTCACCTCATGACTGATATAGCACATCCTAGTATCTACAAACATAAAACTATCTTGCATAGAGGCAAGAGAGAGAGGACAAACACCAAGAAAGAGAGATCCTTCATAACGTATTCATGCACAAACTCAACTAAACACAAGATTAAACCATAGAGAAAGGTAAATGAACTCTTATATTGATTTCAAGAGGTTTTTTCATTACAAAATGGGTAGGGCTACTTCTACCAAAAGATGAAATAGTATCTTACAATGAGAAAAATGAGAGATATATAGAAGAAGGGAAGAGAAAAGAGGAGGAGAAAGCTTTTAATCCTCAGTTAATGCACTTAAAACACCATATTTTGACCATATAATGTAGAATTGAGAGTTTTAGGATTTTATTCTTGTCCTTGGTTCCTTGAGACTCACCCTTTCTTGCACTTTAAGCTCCTTTTGACCTCAAAAGGCTTCTTTTTCTCCCATTGGCCTAGAAAATGCTCTTAAGGTCTAAAACCTTTATGACTTGAATGATGTCATCATCCACTACATGGAAAAAGTATTCAAATTCTATAATTTTCTTGAATGACCCACTTTCCTTGGAAATCCATTCAAATCCCTCAACTTTCCTAGTTTCCTTCTACGCCACATCTCCACTTGGTCTTCTTGAAGCTTTTAACAACTTTGTGAAGGCTTGCCAGTTAGCATTTGATGTTTGGTAGACCTTGAGAGTTTGTTTTAATATCATATTTTATGATTTATTGACCATTTATTATATCCTAAAAACATGAAAAAAATACCATGATACATGTAACTCTTTTGGACTCCATTATTGGAAGTCTTCAAGCTCAAACCTTTCTTCATTGGTTGCTATAAAACTCCATATCAAGGTCATATTGACACCATGGTAGCCATCTTGGGACATGTATAATACTTAAATAACTCTATAAAATACATATAAGGATGAAAATTAAGTTTTATGCTTCCTTAAATACCTGAAACAATGGTGTAGACCTCCATTAGACCTGCAACTATGAGCTTTTCTAGGCTATTTTGAGCCTAAAATGCACCATGAGAGTTTGTAACTTGGTGGATATTAATGATTTGAGAATATAATGGGTATAAAAATTATTAAAACATATCATATATTATTTCAAAAACCTCCACAAAATTTTTTAGTTCAATTAGACATGGAACACTCGATCCCAACTCCATGTGTGAGCAAGCAAGTGAGAATCCTTGAAATGCTTCTTTAGCAAACCTGTAATTTGCCATTTTATCTCTCCTAAAGTACATAAAAATATACATTTATGTAAAATTTCAATTCATTTAATTGAATATAACTCAAGACATGCATCTTTTGGGGTTGTCTTAACTTGCCTTGTCTCATTTTTGAACATGTGTAGCTTTGAGTTTTTCCATTTTATTGAGTTTTATGAGGTAAAACAACTTAATTATTTTTTAATTAGGACTAGGAAGGACACCAAAACTATTCCAATCATTTTTTGTCAATTTTAAATCAATAAAAACATCTGGAATCACCAATTTGGACCTGATACACACTCAAAAAAAGAGAACTAAGAAACCTAGGAAGAGAGAAAAAAGCATATATTGAGATTTATGAGGTATCAATAGCACATTATTTTTTAATTTATACCTATAATATCTACTATAACCATTTCAAGTATTTTATTTGATTAGTAAATCCTTTAAGTTCCTCAAAAACTATTTTTTCGACTATCTACATTTGCATGCCAAAACAATGAATTTGGCCAACTTGCACTTTTTCAAACTTTACCTTTAAAATTTGATGGATTAAGGTGTATAAAGGTAAAATATGTCCCATAATATCTCAAACCATCTTTTTTTATATAAAAAATCTCATAAAATGCAAAACTTCTCCCAAAACCATGTTGTGAGAGTTTAAGAAGGGGTTTACTCCTTAACGATTGTTCATAGAGTTGTGAGCCTTAATGGATTTCAAAATGATTTTAAAAGAAATTATAAAACATTATAAAACCCATAATAAAATCATATATTCCCATTAAAATTTTGGAGAATGTACTAAGCATTTGAAAATTCATCTTGAGCTCTTAGTTGCATGTTTGGCCAACATAGTGCATTTCGGTCTAAAACACCAAAGTTTAGTTTGGAAAGGATTGGAAACTTTATTTAATGTTTTAACACATTTATCATACCTTTAATATCTCACTCCATGATTTTGAAGCTTCATTTATGGCAAAAACTTGTTTGGTCACCTGTGAGTGGGTATAGGCTTCTTAAGGCTTGATAAAGGTTTCCTGCTCTCCATCTTGTTTGAGGCCTTTAATGGTCATTCCAACTGCTCAAGACTCTTGTGATGATATATTTGGATAATTTTATACCCCTTTAAAAAAATTATCCAACAAAATTTCTTGTAATTAGCTTTACAAGATATCCACTTTTTAAGCTTGAAACTGTGGATGGTGGTCTCTAGCTAGTTTAGGTTCCTCAAGCTCTTTTGGCTACCATCAATGGAGAATGGCAACTTTACTCAAAACAATCAAAAATTGATTGAACTTTGATGAAGACAACATAATTATTGAATTGGATTATCCTATCATAATTTGACTTTATAAAACTCTCTTGGGCATATCATTCACTCTCTACCACTTTGTTTCATCTTTGAGGCTCTTACTAGCCCTATCTCCTTGTAACCCTATTTTTATGCAAAGTTCCTTGTTGGGAGAAATGTAGAAGTGATGTCAGAAAACTAATAATATATTTGAAAACCAATTTGGATCATCAAACTATGTGATTAATTTTATGACCCAAATATCAAGGTAAGTGCATTTATTATGCCCTTTTCTCTCTCTAATTAGGCCTCTTTTATGCTTATGAGCTCCAAAACTGAATTTTGGCCTTTGTGAGATCTTGAACATATGAAACCTATGGAAAAGTGTGTGATTCAATTTGAGGGGGATAACCTGATACTTCATGTCAAATTTTGAGGCCTCATTCATTGCACAGATATGGAAACCAATAAATGCCCTTCTTATGCACGGGAAATGCATAGGCCTGAGAGGGTGATGAACTAGAGCACCTATGATAATAGATTTTAAACTCTTAGGGAGTGTTTTTGATGATGTATGGGACTTGAGAAAACCATAAAAACCTCCCATATACTTTCAAGAGAGTGGAACTAGGCATAAACCTCATTGAAGGCCCTCTTTTAAGCTTGTGCATCATCGGCTAAGGGCCTAAATTTGTATTTCAGATGATCTTCACACCTATAAATGATTTTATATGCCTTATATATGCCATTATAGACACCTTATATTATTTTAAAAATACAACTAAGATGTTTTATTGTGTCAAACCAACAAAAAACCTATTCAACAATGCCTCCAAGAAGGCCAAAAATGTATCCTTCTTCACTCAAACATCTCTCCTCCACTCCAAATGACTTATAATTCTCTCAAACATGTTTAAATGGGAAAAATTTTCCAATATGAGGTGGAGTAGGTCAAAACCAAATTTAATTCTTAAAAAATCCTCACTTAACCTTTAAAATTTCTATTTGAAGGCTCATGAAGTGACTTAATGCACTTTTGGTGTATTTTGGGTAATTTGGCTCCAAATGACCTCATTTTTGTCTCATTGAAGGCTATCATTGGATCATAATCATGTTATGAACCTCATAGAACAAGGCCTAGGATTGGATAGGCAAAAAAATTTAATATAGGCCAATTTTGGCCAATAGTCACACTACTAAAAGGATGTCTGATACCTAATTTATCATGGAATGAAGTCACCACATATAGTGATTCCTCTCCTGTTAAGACTATTAGGAAAATCCTTTCATGATTTATAAGATATAATATGCCTTTATTAAGCATGAAATGAGTATCCTTTAATCATAATGCTCTTTTTTATGTCCTATATAGGTTAGGTAGTGGAGAACCATATAATAAGTAATGAATAATAGAGTCATACCATGGGTTGTGCTTTAATTCAAACTAATTCCCCTAGACAATGATAATACTAGGGTTAATATTAGAGATCAGGTATGATAGACCTTGACCTCAAACCAACTTCACAAGCCTTACTTCAATGTCATATTCTTGAAGTCCTGAGACCCACCATCCTCTTCTTTCTCCATGTTCATTCTGCCCTAACATCATTTTGATAATAGGATCCAGGACCATAGTATAAACATTATTCCTTAGAATGTAATGTCTTAATTTCTTTGTTATCTTTAACGATGCATAATCTTGCTTGTCTAGAATGGGGTATTTCAATTTAGCTTCCTTCAAATTAGTGCTCATGAAAGCTATGAGATGCTCTCCATCTTCTAATTTCTGAGTAAGGACAACAATAATGGCATGATCAGATGAAAATGAATACAAGTAGAAGTATTTTGTGTAATCTACACTAACCAAAATAGGGGCCTACAGTATGGCATCCTTAATTTATTGAAAGGATTTATTTGAGATAAGCATTCACTTGACTTTAGCTCCATGTTTTAATATGTCATTCAATGGTTTAGTTATCTCAGTAAAACCTTAAATGAATGTCTACATGAAATTAATTTTACCAAAAAGAAATTTCTTTTCCTTCTTATTGTTTGGTAATTGAATTTTAGAAATGGCATCGGCTCTATTAGGGTAGATTGACATACCTTTTTTCATAATTATGTGACCAAGGATCTTACCTTCAGTTGCACAAAAAATACATTTCATTGGATTGAGTGAAATACCAAACTTACCACAACATTCAAAGATATTCTACAAGTGTTTTAAATGGTTTGATATGCATTCAAAAAAATATTAGGTAATCTATATACACAATAATGCACTTACCAACTAACCCTTCGAATACCATGTCTAAGGCTCTTTGAAAAGTGGCACCAACATTGATCAAATCAAAGGACGTTTTATTATAAGTGAATATACCCCACTTTGTAGTGAAGGTTGTCTTAGATCGACCTTCCTTGTCAACTAAAACTTGATTGTAACCTGAGAACCCATCTAGGAAAGACATCATCTCATACCTGTGAACATAGGATTGAAATAGGTGGAGATTATTATTGTGTTAGTGAATAAAACAAATCAATAAAAAACACACTAAACTAACACCCTAAGCCTATCTCAAAGGATGATCTTAGTTAACAAAATAAAAATGGAAAACACAACTAAAACATGAAAGAAAGATCTTCCTTCAACTTTCTTCGATGCTCCAAAATGCTTGTTGTAGTGGCTTACTTGGTTTGTGCTTATGAAGTCTACATCAATGAAGTGTGGCTACCTCCATCTCTCCTTAGCACCTTGTTTGTATTTTACTTGGCTTGGCTTGGATCAATATTTAGGAAATATAAAACTAAGATGCAATGATTTTGAATGCATTTGGGCATTATAAGTTTGGCATAAAAGAGCTTAAAAATCAATAGGTAAGGCCTCCTATTTATAGATTTTTGGAATAGTTTAGAATCAACCTAAACTGTCCATGTCAAGACGAAGATGTTTGGCTAAGGATTAATTTAATTATGTAATTAAAATTCATAAATAGGCTCATCAATATTTGGGATAGAAGGGCATTAACTAGGCATGGAGGGTCTTAATGAGGCATGGGAGGCATTAATTCAGATATTTTTGGTATTTATGGTTTGTGGATGTCACTCCATAGGATGATGTCATTTGATGATGCAGTTAATGACATTAAATTTATAAAAAATATTTATTCAACAAGTTCCATGGAAAGTTAACTTAAGCTCTTGATTTGGTTTAATTAGCTTTAAATATGATTAGTCAACTTTGATGCAAAACCTTGGCAATTTGTGCACAAATTAATCAAATTGATCAAAATTTCATATTATTAGCTCAAAATTTGACTTGATTGCAATTGGAAGTCAATGTTAGATGATTTGGAACCGTATTCCCATTTAGGATGTTTTCAATGCAAAATAACAAGGACACATGTCTCCTATAAGAAATTTGATACAAAAGAGCAATCCAGAGCATTTTGACTTGAAATGATTTTTATCAAAGTTAGCTGATCATAAATTCCATTGCCCCATTTAATTATACTCTAGAAAAAATCTACACTTGAATATAAAAGTTTCAACTATTTTAATGCATTTTAGTGTTTTTAGGCCAAATTGTGCATTTTGGTATAAATTGGTCAAAAGCCTGGTTGATGGTCATTGGTGGTCAGATTTAGGCGTCTATAGTTTGCCCCTATTTGGGAAGATGTTGAAAACTGTAGGCAAAGCAATGTATTTTCAAATAATGAGAGATGGCATGCATGCCAAAAATAAGATGATGGTTGAATAAAAAACTCCAAAGAGTGTTTGGGAAGCCTATGATGTTGCCCCGTTGAGGGAATGGCTATTACATTTGTTGATGGATGGTCCCTCAAAAAAGAAGCAAGAATAAAGGTGGAATTAATCGGTGGTTGAGATTAATCCAAATGAGAACATGCTTGCATGAATTGATTTAAAAAGGATATTGATTTGCCCAAAAGTGATTATAATCAAGAATAAAAGTCAAAATAATGATTTGCCCATAGGTAGTTATAATCATTAAGGGGGCCTAGATTATTTTATAAAGATGATTGTGCCCCAATTAGGGCTGATTAACAAGCATAACTCAAGGATATAACCTAGAATATAGATTAAAGATGAGAAAGTGCAAAGTGATGAAAGATATGAATAGAAGAATAAGATTGATCAATAAAAATGATTTAGTTGTACCTACCAACGAGGATATGCTCATCGTTATTATCAATAATATAACTAGAATGGTCAATGGGTTGATTTGATCGAGGGTGGGAGGATTTGCCAAGGTGTCAAGGAGAAATTTGTGTGGCTCTATTGCTTGTAGACCTTCTTGAAGCTGATTTTTGTTGTGGCACATGATGGTTTGCATCACAATAGAACATCATGAAGACTATCTCAAAATATGCATAAGGATTGTTCCAATAAATAATTTAAAATAATGCACCAATGATAGAAACCATGATGACAATGTTGATGTATGATTATGGATGTAATCAAGAATAATGTGCATAAGGAATCACCCAATGCATACATATAGACTGAGTCAAGGCAACAATGTTGAAAGCAAACAAATAGGCAAGAAATCAAACAAATAAAGAAACAAAAAAAGCACACAAATAGACAAACAACTTGAAACAAACAAACAAATAGAAAGCTTAAAAACAAAAGCAAAATAAAACATCCTAAAATGACCATGCCCCAATAAGGTGGATTGAGGATAACTGACTAGGCTTAGACAGGACAAATATTTTTGGTATTTTTAAATATTTGAATGTTTTTGGAATTTTGAGGTATCTTAACTCATTAGAGAATGACAAGATACCTACTCATAAAATGGTGTGAGTGTTTAGCTTACGTTTCTCATAAAATAATGAGAGCGCATGGAAAGGGGGACTGAGATGACTTCAACATAAATTGAGCATGACCTACATAGTCCTGAAATGATGTCAAGTCATAGTAATTCCATCCACATAAAAGGTGAGGAAAAACCAACTAGGTCCCAACAAGTTTTCATATCCAACAAATGGCCAGTCAAATGAAAATAGTAATGACAAGGTGAGATGGTAATGCATGATAAACAAATGTTTTCCCTAGTTTTCTCATAGGTAGTTATAACTAGGATACAACAACATATTTCAATAATACTAATTTTCCCACAGGCAGTTATAATTAGTAGTAAGACTAGTGAAACACTAATTTTCCCATAAGTGGTTATAATCAGGCTCACATAAACTAACTTTGATATAGGATAAAAAATGAAAGATATATTTCTAGATCAATTGTCACACTACTTTCATAGACTATCATTGAAACACGGATTTGATTGATTATTGAAACTTGATCAAAATCCCCTCACTAAAAGTGGGGGAAGAACCAAAGGAACCAAGATCAAAATAGGATTGGGTAGAATGACTTAAAATAGGCTTTGGTCTAGATAGGAATGGAATGGCATTACTTTAGGATAATGATGGTTTTTGATAGATTGAAAAAAATGGTAAGAGGGTTGTCCCGAAGTGGGAAGGTGATTGGCAAGGATATGCAACAAAGATAAAAGGAATATAGAAAATGAAATGGTATGGTACATGTTTTTGGCCTAGGTGATTATTGGTGGTATATGTTTTTGTCTTAGGTATGGTAAAATGGCATATGATTCTATTGTTCCTATTGAAGTGGAGATGCACATCCTAATCACTAAATAATACAAACAAAATAATCAATCATGTCAATTGTTATCCCACACCTTGTCTGAATAGCTGCTCTATCAAGAACTAATTGCAGATCTGGATGCTAAAAATGTTGTTATAATCTTTATTGGTCATTGATTATAATTCCTTCAAACGTCAAGATAAGGTATCTTTGTAGCCTATGCAAAGGAAAGTGTGGCCATGGATGGTAACTACGGACAAATAATGGATGGTAGGTTTGATTGTGAAATAGAATGGCAAATGATAATGAAATGGGTAATGGTTGGGAAACAAATGAAGATTGAGACATTCAGTCACATGTAATGTTTTTGATGTCAAATTCAACATAACATTAGATGTGGTTGGGTTAAAGACTTCTAAATATTCTCTTAATAAGACCACCATATTTTTCTATTGTTTAGGCCTGAGAGTAGCTACCATCTAATTAGGTTGTAGAGTGGAAGCTATTTTTATTTGATCTTTGATATCATTTTCATTTAACAATGAAGAAATTTTATGCTCATCTATGGCACCTCGATGAAGTTTTCACCAATGAAGTTGTCTTGATTGTCCCATATCACCTCCGAGAAGGTTTCACTAATGAACATTGGCTTTTGACTTTGATTTTCTTCTATAACTTTCAAAAAAGTTTCACTAAAGGATGCTAAGTTTGAACTTTGCATATTCCCTAGTGCCTTCAGAAAGGTTTCACTAGGAGAGTGTTATTCTACTACATTAATGTGGTTTTGGCCTCCTTGTTCTTCATCAACTACTATGTCATCATGGATGCAGTTCAACAAAGTATGATTTTTTCAGTCCCAATCGACACTTGTGAGAGATGGGATGTCAACAATATGGGTATGTTGGTTGGTGGTAATGGCCACTGGAATGGTAATGTAATGGAGTTTGGAAGCATGATATTTATAAAATATTGTAGGAGAACTCATGTTGAAGCTAAAGTACTCATCATCAAAAATCATATAAGGATCACAAATGTATTCAAATTGATCTGCAAGGCATGCATAACCAATGTTGTAAAATCCATCAACATATTCTTCTTCTAAATTTGATTCTAACTCAAGGGACTCTGAATTTGATGTTGAGACTAATGTTGATTATGATTTTGATACTAAATCTGATGTCGATCCAAGAATAGAACCTGACTCTAACTCTAATTTTTCATCTGATGGGTACTTTGTTATAATGATGTCTTACTGAATGTTTGGTATTGGACAAGTAACAGCCTGTGATGGCATAATGGGCTCCATAAAAATTGGTTTGTTAGAGTGTGATTCCTCTAGGATGGGAAAAAGGTCAAGAGATAACTCCTTAAAGGATGGCTTGTAAATAGGAAGCTTTTTAAAAAGAGGCATATGGTCAAGATAATGATTTACCCAAAGATAGTTATAATCATTAAACAAAGACTCAGCAAAGACTGGCTCATTAGAGTGAGACTCCTCAACAACTGGTATAGGATCAATAAGTGATTTGTCACAAGTTGACTTATCACAAGTGGTTGGTTTAACAAAAACATCTTGAACTGGTTGGTTTTCTTAGCCTTAGTTTCCAATGAGTTGGAAAATACCAATTTTGAACATAGCTTGGTCTTCTAATGATTGGCTCAATTGAAGGACTAATATGCTCAGTTGAGGTTTGGATTGGATTGGTTCTAGATGAGGAATGGCCTATGGTTGGATAATGGTAGGGTATTAGGGAGCATGATTGCACACATGAGCCAAAGAACAAAGTCTTAAAGTAGTAACGATAGGGTGGTGTAGAGCTTGGTTGCTCACATAAGATAAAGGATGAGGTCTTGGAATGATGAAGGGGAATTATGGAGATTGATTGCTCTCACAAGCCAAAGTATCTAAGTCTACCTCATAAACCATATCATCCCAATCTTGAGTTGGATCATAAGCTAGTTCTTGAATATGTTTTGTATACTGATTATTGTAAAGAGGGTATGGATCGTATTCCAAACAACATTATCTATAGTTGGGTCTTTAAAGTCCTCCTCATAAACCATATCAACCCAATTGGTAATTTTACTTGGATTTTGTGGATTTTGACTATGTTCCCTATATGGAGTATTGTAGGGAGAATAATAAAACTCCTTAGAAAATCTTTCTCTGTAGGGGTTCTTAGTGGGATTTTGTGTGGCCATTCTATCATAATTTGGATTGTACGTGACTCCACCATAAGTGTAGCTAGACATATCCACATAAATTATGAAAGCTCTGAAATAAAAGGCTTAGAGTTTTTCAAATTCTAAAAAAATTATGTCCAAAGGACATATGGTTCAAACTAAGTCTAAGTTGGTCGAAACTAGAGCTATATCTCCAAACAATGATTTGATCATGGTGTTGTATCTCCAAAATGGTTTGTGTTAAGACTTGTCATAAAACAATCTAATGTCAAATTTCATACATACAAAAGGTCAAATGTATGAATAAAAATTGGCATGTCAAAGTCTAGGTCAAAGTGTTCCAAATAAGGTCTAAACTAGAAAAGGGAAAAGAGTCGCTAGGTCTTTTGTCCAAACACGGAGTCAAAATCTAGGCTTAAATAAGTTGTGCTAGGACATTTGGCCAAATGACGTCAAAATATAGAATTGAAACAAAGAATTGATGTGAATTTAATTTAATCTAACAAGTTTAGAAACAACTTTGGCATAGACCTGACACATGGAATCAAACATAAACATGATCATTTGGTATAATCCATAAGGCAAAATGCTCTTGGAAAAAGGCTATGTTCTCACAAACAAAGGCACAAAAAATGATGAGGATGGGCATTAAATAAACAAACAATCAACAGTCTTCAAATATGGGTAATCAATTAACCGAATTTATGCAACCCAAAATAGAAAGATCTGTGTATCAGCTCCATGAATTGAGGTTTAAACAAAAATCATTGATATCCAAACTTTGAAAAGGTTAATTAAAAATTTAACATTGAAAACTAGGATTTGACCAAACAAGATTGGACAACATGACAGAGCATAAACAAGGTCCAAATGATACACATGACATGGTTTGAAACAAATGGTTTTTGTTGCAATAGTAAACAAGTTTTGAAACAAATTGAGTAGCTTAACAAATTTTAGCATGATATAATGATGTGATCAAAGTTTTATTTCAAAGACTCAAAGACAAAATGGTTTGACATGTTTTGGGCAGCATAACGTTGCCCCTCTCAAACAAGTAACACAACAAAAATTTCAAGGCACAAGTGTGGTGTAAAACGGATAGCATAACGCCTCTTTAGATAAAAGAGTGACGTATAAACAAATTGGTTTTGACATAGTTTAAAAACAAACATATTAGTTTCAGTCTCAAAACACCAAGTAAGAAAATGATAATATACAAGTAAATTATCCAAATTCTTATTAAAGGTGTAGCAAAGTGGGGTTGACTAAAACTAATTAGTTTTCAATCATTTCTAGATGGATCTCATGTTTACGAACTTTCATGTTAGCAAACAAGAGAAGCAGTACTTTAATTGGGTGTTCACAGTACTTGGATTGTTGCAAAAAGGTCTTGTCTTGTTTGCAACCACTACATCCATTGTTTGCTCAATGTAGTGTGATGTCCGGCTAGATACGTCCCATGTGCAACTCTAACACTGGAAGGTGCTTTAACTGATCAAACCTCTGATCCTAGTGGGAGTGGTTGAAGTCAGTGCTGGGAGATGAAACCTCAGATCAAAGCTTCCCTATAGAACTTACGAGAGGTAATGAAGTCCCCCTTATAAGCCCAAATGCAATAAAATAAATGACTGATAGAAAGACTTTAGGGTCATTTTAAGATCACCCAAATTATTGTGAGTTTTTAGGGAATGCTTTAGATGATATTATTTTTATGCCTTGGACTAGGCTCAAATTATGATGACATAGTGCTTTTGATCCCAAAAGTTCCTTAAAGGGGATGGATGGGAGAGCATACACGCATGTCTCTTTTCACTAAAATAATCAATAAACGAGTTTTGCAAACAATTGAAGTGATGTTGATTTGTATCACCAAATTAGAAAATGTTTGCTTAGATTCATTACTAGCCCTTTGGCTTTAGTAAAAAAATGGAAATTATTGCACAAAATAATCATATGAAGCAATAAAAACCTAAGTTCATTTTGAACCCAAATTAAAAATTAAAGACTTAGCTTCGATTCATGATTAAAACACCAAATTTAAAATGTTGCAGATGTATGATGTGTTTTAAGCACTAAATTGAAAGTACCTAAGACTTAGCTAAATCTTAGGTTCATTTTAGGCACCAATTTAAATGTGTGAGAAACATGACATGTTCTTTTTAAGCCAAATTTGAAGTGTGCATGATTTTTGATCAAGTTTTTTTTAAACGCAATTTGAAAGGTATGTGGTTAGTTAGAAGTATTTAAATCTACTTCCAAACTACCCCCTCAACCTTAAAAAAACAAGATTACAATGACCTGTTTGAAGCACTTAGGAATTTAAGCAAATAACATTAATAATTTAGCTCTTGGGTTGACAGTTGAGTTGGGTTGACAAGTGAGTTGAGTTGACAGTCGATTTAGGTTGAAAGGTGAGTTGGGTTGACAGGCAAGTTGGGTTGGACAAGTGAGTTGGGTTGGCAGGCAAGTTGGGCTGATGGGCGAGTTAGGTTGGCAAGCGAGTTGGGCTGATAGGTGAGTTGCACTGACAGGCAAGTTAGGCTGATAGGCGAGTTGGGTTGGCAGGTAAGTTGGGTTGATAGATGATTTGGGCTACACAATCTTGAGAACAAAATCGTGGCTTAGAAAAAATGAATTTTTGCTCAAATTTTTATCTTTTTTGCCTCCATACTCTAAGATTATGCATGCCAATGGTTAGTAGGTTGCTTGTAGGTGAAATTTGACCAAATTTGTGAGGCTAAGTCCCACTGGGTGTGCCATTTATGAACATAGGATTATAATAGGGAGAGATTAATATTGTGTTAGTGAATAAAATAAATCAATCAAAAATACACTAAACTAACACCCTGAGCCTATCTAAAAGGAGGAGCTTAGTTAACAAAATAAAAATGGAAAACACAAATCAAATATGAAATAAAGACCTTCCTTCACCTTCCTTGGATTCTCCAAAATGCTTGTTGTAGTGGCTTGCTCTGTTTGTGCTCATGAAGTCTGCATCAATGAAGTGTGGCTACCTCCATCTCTCTTTGGCACCTTGTTTAGCTTTGACTTGGCTTGTCTTTGCTTAAAATTTGGGCATTATAACACAAGGATGCAATGATTTTGAATTCATTTGGGAATTATAAGTTTGGCATAAAAGAGCTTAACAATCAATAGGCAAGGCCTCCTGTTTATAAATTTTTGGAATAGTTTAAAATCAACTTGAACCGTCCATCTCAAGATGAAGATGTGTGGCTAAGGATTAATTTAATTATGTAATTAAAATTCATGAATAGGCTCATCAATATTTGAGATATAATGGAATTAACTAGGCGTGGAGGGTCTTAATGAGGCATGGGAGGTATTAATTCAAATATTTGTGGCATTTATGGCTTGTGGATGCCACCCCATAGGATGATGTCATTTGATGATGCAGTTAATGACAATAAATTTATAAAAAAGATTTATTCAACAAGTTCCATGAAAATTTAACTTAAGCTCTTGATTTGGTTTAATTAGCTTTAAACATGATTAGTCAACTTTGATGCAAAACCTTGGCAATTTGTGCACAAATTAATCAAAGTGGTCAAAATATTGTATTATTGGATTGAAATTTGACTGGATTGGAATTGGAAGTTGATGTTAGATGCATTGGAATCGTATTCTCATTTAGGATGTTTCTAATGCAAAATAACAAGGGCACATGTCTCATACAACAAATTTGATAGAAAAGAGCAATGTAGTGCACCCAGGTGCAAAATTGGCATTTTGACTTGAAATTATTTGATCAAAGTTAGTTACTTTATAAATTGAATTTCCCCATTTAATGATACTCTAGCAAAAATCAGCACTTGAATATAATTTTTTTAACTCTTTTAATGTATTTTAGTGTTTTTAGGCAAAATTGTGCATTTTGGTAGAAATTGGTCAAAAGCCTGGTTGATGATCATTGGTGGCCAGATTTAGGTGTCTACAATATCTGCTAATATTTTAGATGACTTCATCTAGGTATGGTAGTGTATAATTATCTTTATTTGAAGCTTAATTTAAATCTATGAAGTCAACATAGAGATGAATTTTCCACTTTTATTTCTGATTGACACTAAATTGGCTACCCAGGTTGAATGTCTTACTGGAAAAATTATACCAGTTTATAACAATTTTTGAACTTCCTTCAAGATGAGTGGATCAAGAACAGAGTCAGTTGGCCTTTGGCACTATCTAGAAGGCTTCTTATTAGGTTTCAAGGGAATATTATGTATCATGATGTTGGAATTAAACACCTTCAAGTCACCATAAGTCCAAGCAATGATTTCTTGGTGATGGATTATCATTCTTTATAAACTATGCATTTTTTCATGATTGTATTTTGGCACCACAGTGATATTTCAGGGTTGATCAAGCATACCCATGTTAATAACTCATGACCTCTGATTAGGGTGAATAGTTGTTGAATAACCTTTACAATGATATCATTCCCTTTGGAATTTGATTGTCTTTAAGGTTTAGAATTCCATCGATATTACAATGTTCTTCATTCAGATCACTCCTCTCATATTCATCAACCACCTCCATGTCAAAAACATTAGAATTATAAAGGAAATATAGACTGTGCCTATCGTCATCAAACACTTGAAAGTTCTTCACATTATTAGGCATAGATGTACATGAAACCAATTCAATAGAAAACTTTTGCAGATCCATGTTCTCCAAAGGTATTAGGTTAGCAATAGAAACAACCGGTGAATCTGCCATGGCTTTATAAATTCAATGAAAGAAAACAATGTTGAATGCATTGAAGGATTCCCTCAAAGCCTAGGTACCATGCTTATACTTCTTTAAATGAGAAAGCTTACATTGGGATTTATTCATTGACTAATTGATGACTAGTTTAGAGTCATCATATACATTTAACTAATAGACATCATACTCGGCTATAAATTGTAATTCCAAGATCAATGTTTCATATTCTATTATTTTTTTAATATAATGGAATTACAATTTATATGCAGTTACATGTTTTCTACCACATGGATTAATAAATACAACTCATGCTCCTGATCCTTACTTAGATCATGCCCCATCAAAAGACAAAGACCACATACCTAAATTTTGGTCTTCACCGAGTTTTTCTTTATTTATTGGTTGGGTACTTAGAGTATAGATACCTAAATTTGTGGAGGTAAAACTAACTTTTTCATTGATTGCATTGTATTATGTAATCATTAGTTGCATGTGTGCCTCTCTATCAATCCTTATTTGATTTGCCAATCCTCTCCATGGCACCCACATATGGGAAAAGTTTGTTTCCATATGACCATTTAGAGACTTGGACCAATCTCTAATCAACAACATGCCACATGCCTCTAGAATTTCATCTACATGTATGTTTATGAATTAATGCACCCTTGGAAGCTTGGAATTGCATGTGAACATTCAAGAATTCTCTTACAACCTTTATTTCAGACTTATCTAACTGGAACACTACCTTGTCTAATTTTACAAAGACCAATCCTAGTTTTTTATAGATCCCTATAGGCATGACATTTGATAAAACACATGAATAAACTAGAAGATTGTGTAAATTCTTTTCAAATATTCAAATTATGAGTAAGAAGGGTAGAACATCAATTTTGGCCTTGTGTATCACAACATTGGTATTGATTGTGGCCTTCTTTTGGGGTTGAGTGTTCTTATCTATAAGAGACTTAAGGAGTAAATCCATTTATTCAGTAATTTGTGTCGATTCATGGAGGGTTATATTAGCTTTTATCCTTTTCATATCCTCGACTATGTTGTAACTTATCTTACAAGTGGTGAGCTAACTATCACTTGACTTTGGTGGGGGTGGATCATTCCTAGCTTTTGGATTAGGAAGAGTAGCAATGTTATTAGGTGTAATAGAATTGGTCAAGTGTTGGTGTCTTCTATTCTTAAGGGTATAATTCCCTCTCTCATATTATTGCACAACCTGAGTGTCATTCGTATTTTTGTCAAGTTCATTGTCCCCTTCACTAGGAAAGTTTGGGGTCTCTAAAACCATGGTTATATTAGGTGATTTGGATGAACTAGGAAGATCAGGGTGACCTATGGTATTATGGTTATTTGGGACAACCTCATACTCATCAATCTCCTTATGCATGATTTCAAAGGCATTACAAAACTCACGTAGTCAAGTTCCCCATGCTAGGCTATGTAATACACATGACACCATTTAGGTAGGGTGATATCCATGATTTTGATTTCATGCATTCTATTAGATAGATACTCAAATTACTTGCCTTGCCTATTATTAGGTCTATAATTATATTGATAAGTGAAATTCAAGGCAAATTTTCCACCATTTGAACTACCCACTTATTTTATAAACAAAAGAAATTTTTGCTCAACCTCTGGACCATCCTTTGGATTGCATTTATCTCAATCTTGGTTGATTCTTGATTATAATTCTATGTGTTATTAGTCACAACTAGGATTATAGCTTGGTTATAAGCCCATGGCATAGCCTCATTACTAGTAGAATTTATAAATCCCAAATTTTGATTTAGAGAGGCATATAGTAGAGGGAGTTAATTCATGATTGGGAAAAGTTGTAGCATTGGGATGTTCTGATTTACAAGTGGGGTTGGATTAAATGTTGATATGTTTGAGAGGATGTTAGGTTGAGGGGCCAATATTTGTCATTGTGGATTGAGTTGTCTGTCCACTTTTATTACCTCTGCATAGTTGAGGCGCATATCCATGATAGTTGGATCGCTCCTCAAGAACATGGTTGTCTGTGGGTCCAAGGCATTCTTAAGCATTTATAATGTTAATAAGTGTTTGGTATATACAAGGTTGTCACCCTACTATACATCTTCTTAATTTGGGCATTAAAATTGCATATAGGTTTATTGGGGTCCCTTCTCATGCAAGCAAATTGTTGATATAGAAGATTGGGGTCTACCACTTGACCAAACTGGGCTAAGAACATGATAATTAATTGATTTTATATTCTAATTGAATTCTTAGGCAAGTTAAATAACTAGTCATAGGCCATATCAAGCAAATTGAAAGGAAATAACCTGTACGCTACATATTCATGCTTAATGTTGAGTAATCTAAGGGCAATTTTGTAGGATGTGACATGCTCTTCAACAATTATCCTAGTACTTGGGGTGAAACTTAGAAGGTATCTCGCAAGGTGCCTAGGTAAATCATACACATCCCCTGAAACATTGATTATAGACCATGCTAACTAAGCCATAAGTGTAATAACGGGTGGGGGTCTTTTTTGGGTAGGTTAAGAAGATGAATTGCTAGGGGTGGCTAAAGGTCTTGTCTTCCCTCTATTATTTGAAGCTTTTTTAAAGATTTATAATGTGTATACAATCATTATACCTTTGAATGTTCCTAGACATAAAGCATTATCCCTCCTTATAGCGTCAGTTTTTGTTGGTCATAATTTATGACCCATAATAGAAACAATTATTAGATTAACTAATTTAATGGGACAAATTGAGATAACAACACATGAGATGAAATGTCCCCTCATTTTTAGGATTCAACTAGTTGAACCCAAGGGATAATAAATTTCCAATCATTTAGTTGGGTGAGAATGGTAATTATCCACTGGAAGTTTGATTTACTCCATATTATCTATGAATGTGTCTTTCTAATGTTATCTTAAGTCTCTTTACTTTTTTTTTCACATTAGGATCACACTATAATACAATGGATAGAATATTCACCATAAAAAAGGGGGATAAAAGGAGAGAAATAATAGGTCAGGAAGGTAAGTGGTTCCTTGACTAAAACAAAATTATCAATTTTGAAAGTTAAAAGTATGCATGATCATAACTATACCATCGTGCACAAGGTCTATCTATAACACAAACCAAAACAACTCAATGGGTAAGATTATGAGATATTAACTAGATATATTAATCTAATTTTTATTAAATAAAATTATATGAAAGTCCTATAGCTACTGCACACAATGGCTTGACACAAATTCAAGTTAAATGTAAAAAAAGTTTAGATTTTATTAGATTAGCTATTGCACAATCTAACTGCATATTCATTTGTAAACAAACATTGCAATCTCTTCTTAACATTAATTAGTTTTGTTTCATCAAGAAATGAAGGACATTACTAAAGAATAATATAAATTTCAAACTATTGTAGTATCTAATTCAATGTTATTAAAAAAGCATTTAGCTATGCCTTCCAAGCAGATAATTACACGTCAAAATAAATAAAAATAAAAATAGAGGACTGAGCTATCAAAATTTATACGAAGTGTTGGTGCATAACATCTCCCCCCTTCAAAACAATAATATGGACCGTATTATATATAAAAGAGGATGGGACTTGTCTCCAATTAGCACAAGGTTCCCATCTCTAGCCATGTTTGCCATACCAGGTCATTATAACTACATTCAGTTAATCTATTCCCTCCATTCTCAAAGGAAATCTAAATTCCATTATGTCTTTTCTCTATGGTTGTGACACATATCTAACTAAAATGATCTTGTAGTTCTCCTTTTTGGTCCATGTATTTTGAATGATTTTTTTATTTGACCCATGGGAGAATATTCAAGTCAAGAAGTCACCAACTCACTTCACATACCTCCCTTGACCAAACAAACCTTTCTAAAAGCTAGATTGATTGATTATTCTATTATTTTCCTTAATTTGATCCATTATGATGTTTTGACATGCCATCAAATTTTAGTCTATGGGCCTTTTATGATGACTCAATTGGTTGATGTGGTTTACGTCCATCATCACTTTATGTTCTTGGGCTCTCTTTGCTACTTGGTGCCTGCCCATAGTCTCCTAGACACATTCTTCAACCACATTTAGCTTCCCCTTGGGTCCCTAGGTCCACTTGGTGGTGATTTGTTTTTCTTAAGCTCTTTCCTCCTCCCTTTATTGGCCCCAAACTAGTGAGGTAGTAGGATGATGCCATTTAGTGTAATCCCACTAACATGGAAGCCTAGAACTGTACAGACCACCCCAACATTATGGGGTAGGGAATAACACCACATAGCATAATACTACTATGCCAAAAGCCTAAAGCTATGCATATCTCCTAGGGACTAATAGGTAGTAGGATGTCACCATGTGGCACAATCCCACTAGCTTAAAGGCTTGGATATATATAGATTGGTTTATTTTTTATTATAATTCTATGTGTTATTAGTCACAACTAGGATTATAGCTTGGTTATAAGCCCATGGCATAGCCTCATTACTAGTAGAATTTATAAATCCCAAATTTTGATTTAGAGAGGCATGTAGTTAAGGGAGTTGATTCATGATTGGGAAAGGTTGTAGCATTGGGATGTTTTGATTTACAAGTGGGGTTGGATTAAATGTTGATATGTTTGAGAGGATGTTGGGAAGAGGGGCCAATATTTGTCCTTGTGGATTGAGTTGTCTGTCCACTTTTATTACCTGTGCATAGGTGAGGGGCATATCCATGATAGTTGGATCGCTCCTCAAGAACATGGTTGTCTGTGGGTCCAAGGCATTCTTAAGCATTTATAATGTTAATAAGTGTTTGGTCTATACAAGGTTGTCACCCTACTATACATCTTAATTTGGGCATTAAAATTGCATATAGGTTTATTGGGGTCCCTTCTCATGCAAGCAAATTGTTGATTTAGAAGATTGGGGTTTACCACTTGACCAAACTGGGCTAAGAACATGATAATTAATTGATTTTAGATTCTAATTGAATTCTTAGGCAAGTTAAATAACTAGTCATAGGCCACATCAAGCAAAGTGAAAGGAAATAACCTGCATGCTACATATTCATGCTTAATGTTGAGTAATCTAAGGGGAATTTTGTAGGATGTGACATGCTCTTCAACAATTATCCTAGTACTTGGGGTGAAACTTAGAAGATATCTCTCAAGGTGCCCAGGCAAATCATACACATCCCCTAAAACATTGATTATAGACCATGCTAACCAAGCCATAAGTGTAATAATGGGTAGGGGTCTTTTCTGGGCAGGTTAAGAAGATGAATTGGTAGGGGTGGCTAAAGGTCTTATCTTCCCTCTATTATTTCAAGCTTTTTTAATGATTTACAATGTGTATACAATAATTGTACCTTTGATTTTTCCTAGACATAAAGCATTATCCCTCCTTATAGCGTCAGTTTCTGTTGGTCATAATTTATGACCCATAATAGAAATAATTATTAGATTAACTAATCTAATGGGACAAAGTGAGATAACAACACATGAGATGAAATGTCCCCTCATTTTTAGGATTCAACTAGTTAAACCCAAGGGATAATAAATTTCCAATCATTTAGTTGGGTGAGAATGGTAATTATCCACTGGAAGTTTAATTTACTCCATATTATCTATGAATGTGTCTTTCTAATGTTATCTTAAGTCTCTCTACTCTTTTTTTCACATTAGGATCACACTATAATACAATGGATAGAATATTCACCATAAAAAAGGGGGATAAAAGGAGAGAAATAGTAGGTCAGGAAGGTAAGTGGTTCCTTGAATAAAACAAAATTGTCAATTTTGAAAGTTAAAAGTATGCATGATCATAACTATACCATTGTGTACAAGGTCTATCTATAACACAAACCAAAACAACTCAATGGGTAAGATTATGAGATATTAACTAGATATATTAATATAAATTTTTATTAAATAAAATTATGCGAAAGTCCTATAGCTATTGCACACAATGGCTTGACACAAATTCAATTTAAACGTAACAAAAGTTTAGATTTTATTAGATTAGCTATTGCACAATCTAACTGCATATTCATTTGTAAACAAACATTGCAATCTCTTCTTAACATTAATTAATTTTATTTCATCAAGAAATGAAGGACATTACTAAAGAATAATATAAATTTCAGACTATCCTAGTATCTAATTCAATGTTATTAAAAAAGCATTTAGCTATGCCCTCCAAGCAAATAATTACACGTCAAAATAAATAAAAATAAAAATAGAGAACTGAGCTATCACAATTTATAGGAAGTTTTGGTGCATAACATCTCCCCCCTTCAGAACAATAATATGGACCATATTATGTATAAAAGAGGATGGGACTTGTCTCCAATTAGCACAAGGTTCCCATATCTAGCCATGTTTACCATACCAGGTCATTATAACTACATTCAGTTAATCTATTCCCTCCATTCTCAAAGGAAATCTAAATTCCATTCTGTCTTCTCTCCACGGTTGTGACACATATCTAACTAAAATGATCTTGTAGTTCTCATTTTTGGTCCATGTATTTTGAATGATTTTTTTATTCAACCCATGGGAGAATATTCAAGTCAAGAAGTCACCAACTCACTTCACATATCTCCCTTGACCAATCAGACCTTTCTAAAAGCTAGATTGATTGATTATTCTATTATTTTCCTTAATTTGAGCCATTATGATGTTTTGACATGCCATCAAATTTTAGTCTATGGGCCTTTTATGATGACTTAGTTGGTTGATGTGGTTTACGTCCATCATCACTTTATGTTCTTGGGCTCTCTTTGCTACTTGGTGCCCACCCACAGTCTCCTAGACACATTCTTCAACCGCATTTAGCTTCCCCTTGGGTCCCTAGGTCCACTTGGTGGTGATTTGTTTTTCTCAAGATCTTTCCTCCTCACTTTATTGGCCCCAAAATAGCAAGGTAGTAGGATGATGCCATTTAGTGCAATCCCACTAACATGGAAGCCTAGAACTATACAGACCACCCCAACATTGTGGGGTAGGGGATAACACCACATAGCATAATACTACTAAGCCAAAAGCCTAAAGTTGTACATATCTCCTAGGGACTAATAGGTAGTAGGATGTCACCATGTGGCACAATCCCACTAACTTAAAGGCTTGGATATGTATAGATTGGCCTGGGACTGTGGGGTAATGGTATGTCACCACATGGTGACATGTTGCTAAATCAAAGTCCCACGGTTGGATGAACCCCCCTAGGGCTCTGTTTACCCTCTCAAGTTTGTGGGTCATTGGGATGGTGCCACATGACACAATCCTAGCACTTAAGAGGCTTGAGGCCATTGGATTCCATCTTAACTTTCAAATCTCTAGGTTATCAGGGTGATGCCATGTGGCATTATATCAGTGACCCAGAGGCTCGAAGCCATTTGTCTATTAACTGCTTCTTAGGTCCCTAAGATTGTGCCACATGGCATGATCTCAAGACCTTCATGGCTTGGCAAAATTTCAATAAATAATCTAAGTGTTTTGATCGACCAAGCTCATGAGTGAACTAGATGATGCCATAAAACATCATCTCGCTCAATGGGGGGTTAACAAAAAAATATACAAGAATAGAGTAAGATAAATTAATTCACTATTAAGTTATCCAAAAAAAATCCATGAAGGCGATAAAATAAAGGTTGGATTCTAAGTTTTAACACATAATATAATTTGTCAGTCTATAGCAATGAATTCACATCATTTTCAAAGCTCAAATAATTTTTGAATAGCCAAATTCAAAATTGAATATTGATTGAGTCTTTATAATAAGAAATTATAAAGGCTTGGTAATTTTTAAATTGAAATAAAACATTTTAGATGTATAATTAGACTAGGTATATTAGACATGGAACTTCCTATGTTCAAAAGACTTGAATTCAAACTTGGTTAACATCAAGAATCATTCAGAAGGCAAAACTTCACATCTAGAAACCTGCAAACCAAAGACCAAACTGGAACAAGAGGGTCCCCATTTTAAATTTGAATATGGGGCATTTTGGGACATAACACATAGCATACTAGTCTTTGAATATATGTGTTAGCAAAAAACATTAATTAAATAATCAAACACACTGTGAAAGATCTAAGCATGGATAAAGGCATGTATAAGTATATAAGCTCAAACATGATAATGGAAAATGATCATATAATGTAACATGAGTGTATCATGATCAAGTAATAGGATTCCCCTAATGTACTAATGATGTGAGTAGAGGGAAGGCCCAACATCCATATGTGCATATATCATGTGCTTGGGTATGTCTATATGACACTTAAAAGTTGTGTGAAACATATGTGTATATAGAAAAAGAAATCATATGCTATCTACCAACATGGAACCAACAACATAGATGCCAATGAGATACATAAGATATGGAAATGTTGAATATTTTTGTTTTTTTTAGTGTTTTATTTTTTTTGGTGTTTTTTTGAATATTTAAAAAGAAAATACAATCCTATAAGCTCATATAAGGGATGCTCATAGGTATCTCCCCACTCAGAACCTGGTGTAATAAATTGGTGGTATTGCTAAGGAGCATGTATAGGTGTAATATATGACATTGTAGGATCTGTGATGTTATACATATGTATAATAGGGCTCTATGGTCATGAGGCAATAATAGAAGGAATAGGGGTTCATGGAACCCATCGTTGAGTGTTTTGTGGTTTCTTTAGAATAACATAAATATGAACATGTTTTATTGCTCTAGGTAATTAAATGTATTGTGTAGTAGTAGATGAGGATTCCATGGAATCCACTATGTATCTTTAATGCAATAGTCTCTCAATTATTAGCTGCGTAGAAAATGGGATTATCTATTTCATACCCTTTCATGGAGGATTAACCTTAGTAGGTTTGATAAGTAACTGCTTGGGTATAAACTTTTTTTGTTCAAGTGGATATGTATATGGAATTCTTAAAAACTATAATTACCCTATTGGCATGAATGTATTTGACATACCCATGCATTATAGAAGGTATGATGCGTAGTGTATGTATCCAAGGTTATCCCAATAACATATCAAAGATTGCCATGTATGGTATAATTGATAATGTAGTGACTAGATGTGTTGGACTAACCTATAAAGGTAATTCCATCTCACTAAGGACCTATTGTGAGGTTCCATCAAATACTCTAACTATTTTGGTTTAAGGGTGTAAATCACCATGTGTATATCCCAAATGCATAAGTAAATGTTACAAACATTCTTGTTACCACCATTATCAATCATAACATTATATATAGGTTGGTAGTCAAGGTATTCTCAAATTAAAAATGAATGAAGATTTGAGTCATTTATCCACAATCTCATTATCATGAAAATTAATAGGTCTCTGAGTCATGGTAGGTGTATGTTGTGTATAAGTACCAATAATCCCATCTAATGTATTCCCATTATTTTGCAGAGGAGGATGTGTATTATATGCCATTTTCACTTCTAATTCCTTCTTAGAATGGTCTTATAAAGGGTTGTTAAATATTTTCTAGTTTTGGTGAACATCGGGTTGTGAAACTGATTCATTTGGAAGATCATCAAATATAATTTTTTGGTTAGAAATAAGGTCTTGAAACATATGCTTCAAGGTAAAACATCAATTTGTATAATTCTTAGGGCCTTGGTGATAGTCAAAATAAGAATTTGAATCATATCCTTTGGGTAGAGGTTGATTCATATCAATTTTTATAAGATGATGAAGAGATATTAGGTGACACTTCACAAGCTTCAGAAGTAATGGCATTGTAGACTCAAGTAAACATGAAAAATGTCTCCTTGGTGCATTAGATAAGACAAGCCAATTAGGTTATTGTGACATTGAATTAACCATAATAGTTGTTTCCTTTTTAGGTTCTATAAGTTTTACCTTATAACTTGGTTTGATAGTGAACTTAGTATTTGATGTAGTCAGTGTGTTTGCTATTGTATACACAATATTTTCAAAAATTTATCAATTACTGACGCTCTTTATCTTTCAAGAACCTATTGAGTCTCAATCTCTCTGAGTGCATGCCTTAAGGGGCGCATCAAAAAAGGGGCAAATAGACCATTGATGCTTCGCATGATTTTTGTCCTTTTCTCCACTTGTTATCTACACACTTGTCTCCTAAAAACCATTCCTCTAAGCTTATTCTTTTCTCTTGTACACCCCTCCAGTATTTTACCACTTTTCATGCCCTTTTTCCTAACCTAAAATCCCTTTTGATAGTTTATAGTACTAGGTTGACTATGTTGACCTTGTACTCTTATTGGTGAAACTCATTTAGGGTCTAGGTCAACTCCTGGTTGACCTAGCCCGTGACTTAGTGAGTTTTTGTCAATAACAGTACTAGGTCGACTATGTCAACCCTGTTGGTTAAAACTTTCAAAAGAGTTAGGGTTAAATCTATCTATATATACAAGATCATTTCACCATTATTTAGAGAAGAGAAGTAAGAGTTATTGCGCATCTATTTATCCACCATTCTACTTGAGGGGCAAGCTTAGGGTTTCATACTTTCTTTGGAGATATGGATCTTGTCTTGTGGAGTAGTCTTTTGGATGCATTGATAAGTTGTGTAGCTTAGATCTCATTTATCCTTATCATCCTTACATACCACAACAACTTATTTCAAAGCAAAAATTCCAAGGGAGAGATTGAGGCTCAGTGGGTTCATCTTGAAAGGTAAGTATTCATAATTTTGTTCTTTCTTTGTAAGAGTAGATAGATATGCATTTGTACTTCTCTTTCATGCATTAATATTTCATATACATTGATGTGAGTATATGTCTTCTATTGCATGTTTACTTTTTTTGTTTATTACCCCCACTTTGTGCCACAACCTTTAATGAGCACTAGATTAGACTTTGATTTACTTGTTATTAGTTTAGTGAATATGAAAACATATGACTTAGTTAGGGTTATTGCATGATTTTGCTTGACTGGAGGCTTTGGAGCCCTCCCTAGTATTTTTGTTGTGATAAGAGATCCCCTAATTAGGTCTAGCAGATCTACATATTGCTTATGTTCCTGATTATCTAATGTATCTCCAATTAAAAGTTTAAGTAGGATCTATCTTCTCTGAGCTAGGATTGATTTATAGATCTTATGCATTTTTAATTGCACACATTTTAGTAAACCTGACGTGAATCTAACCCTTGTAAGTTTTTTTTTATGTTTTTCATTTTCTATCATTTTATTTATTATTTTTCTATATTTGTGATACTAGGTGATAGGGCCAGTTGATCCAAAAGTCAGAAGTTTTGGTTGAAAGATATTTCAAGAACATGAAAATAACACAGTAACAATGATTTCTTTGAGAAGAGATGTTTTATTACTCATAAGATTAAAAATACAAACATATGCTTATCTCTAGGAAGAGATGTCTAATTTCTTTTTTAGGTTACATATAAATTTATACATACTTTGAAGGTAGGAGGAGGATGTGGAAGGTCACCAATCTCGAGGGATATGACTAGTTCGACTTATATGATTTACAACAATACAAAATTTGAGAAATTACTATTTTTAGAAACTTACTATTTTTAGATAACACTATTAAAATTGAAATTTATGGCACTTTTAATGGGTTTTTATGGGTCAAAACCTACTAATCATAGCTTTGTTCCATTTCATCATGTTCTCTTCCTTTTTATCTTTCCAATGATTCAAACGGGGAGTCAATCATAGCTATGGTGCAAAAGTTATGGCTCCCAAAAGTTCCACCACTAATTAGGGTATGACCGTCACCCAAATTATTACTTGAAGTGTTGCTTGAATCATTCCTCCCTCCTTGAGAAGCAATGGTGCCCATTACATCAAGATTAGCCATCAAGTGTCATAGTTGTGTCTTGATTTGATTCTCTATTAGCCACTCACCTTGGTGGCTAAGCTTGCCCCTTTTGACCACTCGGTAAAGAGGAATAGAGTGCCCTCTTGTTGTCTTCATCCAGGTGTCCACAATATGATCTTCCTCTACTAGAGAAAGACTCTACATTTCAAGCTCATCAATATCCAGTTGTTCTACTATAACTAAAGTGTCTAATAGAGGTGGATTAAATGGTTTGAGGAGCTCCATGTTGAATATTAGATGCAGACCAAGGTAGGTTGGCAAGTTCAACTCAAAATCATTTTATCCAACTTCTTTGATGATGATGTAGGTACCATATCACAGAGGCCAATTTTTTTGGTGTGGGCCTATGAGTCATTCCTTTGAATTCACAACCAAACCTTGTCACCTATAACAAAATGGTGTGGCACCCTATGTTTGTCATAGGGTTGTTTATACTTCCGATTCATCTCTTTCAAGATGTCATGAACCTACTGCTAGATGTGTTAGATTTGTTCAATGAGCTTTGTTGCTTTTGCTACCTCAGATCTCTCTTGAGGTGTATATTCTATGGTGGAGAATGGAATGGCTACATCTATTAGTGTTATGGGTTGAAACCTGAAGCATACTTGGAATAGACTGTGCTTTGTGGAGTTGTGCAGGGCCCGATTGTATCCATGTTGTATGAAAATAAGCCCTTCATACCATGCGCATGGATGTTTGGAGTGATACATCTAAAGCATGTGGACAATTAGGTGGTTCACCATTTTTGTCTGACCATTAATCTATGGATGGAAAACCATGGACTTCATCATCTTGGTATCCATCATTTTCTATAGAGTGGACCAGAAGATACTCATGAACCTACTATCTCTATCTGAAATAATGGACTTGGGGAGACCAAAATTGAGCCATTCATGACTAAAATATAGTTGAGCAGTTTCCTCAACAGACATAGTTTTCCTACAAGCAATCATGATAGCCATTTTTGAAAAATGATCAACAACAAAAAAAATACAATCCTTGCCATGTTTTGAAGTGGGCAAATATGAGAGAAAATCCTTTGAGATAGATTCTCAAGGCCTGGTTAGTTTTGAAAATGGTGTATACAATCCTTGGTTCTTATTTTTTGGCTTGGTTATTGCACATGGGGTGCAAGATTTGAGGTACCTTCCCACATCCCTTTACATATGGGGCTAGTAGAAGTTATTTTGAAGAACTGCTAATGTCTTTTTTACACCAAAGTGCCTAGTTGTTCTACAAAAATGTGCTTCCTATATCATCTTTTATTGCTATATAGCTGGAGCACATACGTGCCCCACGTGATAGAGGACATTATCTTACAAATAGAAATTAGAGACATGTTTACCTTCTTAAAGTCCCTGATATGTATTAGCAAAGGTAGGATCTACTTCATATAGAGCACCCTAGGTGGCAATCTCATGTTGCAGAGATCAAGAACTATTGTGAGTGTAGAAATTAGTGGGCAGCTCAGACAATCTACAACTATATTTGAACTCTCTTTTTTGTGTTTGATTATCAAATAGAATTATTGTAGATATTTGACCCACTTTTGGTGCCTCTCATTTTGTAGTTTGCTCTATGTTTAGATGAATTCCAATATTCTATGGTCAGTTTGGATGATCATCTCTTTCCCCAAGATGTAGTGTTTCTATTATTTGCAAGCTTTCACAATGGCATAAAACTCCTTGTCATATGTTGGGTATTTCCTGATTGTATCATTGAAATTTTCACTATGATATGCAACAAGATGTCCATGTTGCATGATGACAGTGCCCATGGCATATTCAAATGCGTCTGTCATCAACTCAAAAGGTTGATGCAAGTTTGGCAAGGCAAGAACAGGAGTTGAACAGAGTCTATTCTTCAAGTTCTCAAATGCTCTTTGTTATATTTTTCCACACTAAAATGCATCTTTGGATCCTCCTTTAGTCACTTGGTTTAGTGGCTAAGCAACATGTGAGAATCCAAAAACAAACTTGTGATAGAAATTTTCAAGACCTAAGAATCTATGAAGTTCTATGAGGGTCCTTGATGTAGGCCATTTTTTAATAACTTTAATCTTCTCTAGATCAACATAGACCCCTTCCTCAATCATAATATACCCCAGGTATTAAATTGTTTTCATCTTAAAAGTGCACTTGTCTATATTTGCATATAACCTATGCTCTCAAAGAGTTTGAAGCACCTTACAGACATGTTGCAAATGTTCCTCCCATGTTTTATTGTAGATGAGTATGTCATCTAGGTAGACAACCATGAATAAGTTGGTGAAGGGTCACAATATGTCATCCATCATCCTCATGAAGGTAGTAGGTGTGCTAGTCAAACCAAAATGCATAACCAACCATTCAAAGAGCCCCTCCTTGGATTTGAATGTAGTCTTCCAGACATCAGTGGGATCAATAGGAATTTGGTGATAGCCAAATTTGAGATCAATTTTGGTAAATAACTTTGCATCACGGAGTTGGTCTAATAGGTCATTAATCTTGGGGAGGGGGTAGTGATTCTTCACAGTGATTTTATTTAAGGCTCGATAGTTAATGTAAAGCCTCCATGTTCCATCCTTCTTTGGTGATAGGATAATTGGGCTTCGACGGGGCAAAGAGATTGGCCTGATGTGACTTTTTTGGATAAATTATTGAATATACCTTTTTATCTCATCATTCTATAGAACTAATCTATAATACACAAGACTGTTAAGCAAAGGTGATCTTGGAATCAAATCGATAGAATGTTTTACCTGCCAGTGAAGTAGAACTCTCATGGGTGACTTGAATAAGTCATATATTTTCCCATGATTTGACCCATCTGCTTTTATTATTGTGTTGATTATGTAGTCAAGATTGCAACATTAACCTTCTTGAATCTTTATGGCTTGACCACCATGAGAATAAATTACTTTATCTTCTCCACCAATCTCTTACATTTCTTGGCACTAATCAGGGAGATAGATGTGGGAAGTGATACCTCTGGTACCTTGTAACATCATGTTCCAAGAGTGAGGGTGATTATTTAGGTTCATGATTCAAATATGCCATGTCAATCATACAAGAATGGTTGACCAAGGGGTACATCAAAAATATCCAGATTGATCACATCACATAAGACCTCATTTTGGAAGTTTTTATTGCATATGAAAGAAGACACTGGTAAGTGACACATAGGTCTCTCCATGGGCTCAACCATCCAATAATATATGGCTTTGGGTGAGGCTTCATGGATAGATTTAGACTTTTCACAACTTTAGGAAAGATTAAATTCTTTTAACTTCCCCTATCAAGTATGAATACAGAGGCTTACCTTTCACCCACAACTTAGAGTGAAACATCCTTTCCTTGTCATCTAGCCTTTCCTCACAGGTCTGTGATGAAGCAATTATAGTATCAAGCTTAGTATCTACAATCTCTTCTTCATCCTCTTTGACTGTAGGGTGTGTATGAGGTAGAGTAGTAGATGTTAATTATTGTGACTTAGAAAGTAGGGACTTGATGGCTTAACATTCTTCTTTGGAGTGAGTTCCTATTTTATGGTAATCACACCATTTCCTAGTCTTCCCCTTCTGGGGTTTTTTATCTTAGAACTCCTTTTGCTTCTAATGTTGGCCTCATATTTGACCTTCTTTATCACTTTTTCATTTTTAAGGTTGACTTTTCATAATCTTTCTTCCATGCTTCTGCTCAATCTTCACCTTGAACTTGTATGCCTCACTGAGGGCTTCTAAATTGAAGAGTTCCATTTCCCCCCATATGTACCATTGTAGTCCACCATGATATTTGAGAGTATTATGTTTCTCACTTTCTTGGATTCCTAATCTCATAGACAAAGATTGAAAAATGTTAGTGTAATCTTGAACAGACTGTTCCTTACCTTGGTGAAGTTGTTGCCACTATATGTACAGATCATCATATGCTCAAATGGGGTAGTATTATTCCTGTACAGTTTCCATGAATCATCCTAGGTAGGTTTCACCTCAAGGCCAATGTCATTCATACTGAACCTCTTTTTTTATACTTCCCACCAATTTTTGAAGGGCAATGATGCTTTCAAAAGAACAAAAGTGATCTTCTCTCCATCGATGAATTTATTTATAGAAAAGTAGGAAGATAATTGATCCAACCAATTTTCTACTATATTATTATTGATTTTGTCTTCAAATTTAAGGATATCAAAATTTACTTGAACCTTGAAGGGTGTCAGGGCACTAAAAGGATGTTCCATGAATGAGGAGCCAGGGAGTGCAAATGAACAACTAAAATTTCCCATCAAGATTTGTTAGATAATTTGGGTGAAATGTTATATTATCTGCACTTACTTCCATTGGAGGGATTCATTCACCATTTTCTTGAAGGAATCAAATGTCTCAGTGTCATCCACCATTTGAGGTCATTTGGAGCGAATAGGTGGATAGTTTATGAGGTCTGTTGTTTTCCACCCAAGCTTCTTATAACCTGACCCCATCATTGAGATCATACACTCTAAAGATAAATTGCTCTGATAATAATGATCTAAAACTCAAAAGTTTTGATTGAAAGATATTTCAAGAACATGAAAATAACATAGTAATAATGATTTCTATTTGAAGAGATATTTTATTACTCATAAGATTGCAAATATAAACATATGCTTATCTCTGGGAAGATATGTCTGATTTCCTTCTTCGATTACATCTAAATTTATACATACCTTGAAGGTAGGAGGAGGATGTGGAAGGTCACCAATCTTGAGAGAGATGAAGTGGTTCAACTTCCATGATTTACAACAATACATAATTCAAGAAATTACTATTTTTAGAAACTTATTATTTTTAGACAACACTATTAAAATTGAAATTTAGGGCACTTCCATTGAGCTTTCAAGGGTAAAAAAACATCAAACATAGCTATATGTCATTTCATCACATTTTACTCATTCTTAGCTTTCCAATGGTTCAAACAGAGAGTTAATAGGAGCTATGGTGCAAATGTTATGGCTCTCAAAAGTTCTGCCACCAATTGGGGTAGGACCATCATCTACATTATCACTTGAAGTGTTGCCTAGATCATTCCTCCCTCCTTGAGAAGCAATGGTCTCCATTGCATCAATATTCATCATCAATTTTTGTAGTTTTTTCTTGATTTAATTCTTTGTGAGCCACTCACCTTGGTGGCTAAGCTTGACTTTTTTGACCACCTGATAAAAAGGAATAGAGTGCCCTCTTGTTGTCTTCATCTAGGTGTCCACAATATAATCTTCCTCTATTAGAGAAAAAATTTGTGGATCAAGCTCATCAATGTCTAGTTGTTCTGCTATAACTGAAGTGTCCAATAGAGGTGGATGATATGGTTTGAAAAGCTCCACATTGAATATTGGATGCAGACCAAGGTAGGCTGGTAGGTTCAACTCAAAAGCATTTTTTCCAACTTATTTGATGATGGTGTGGGGACCATATTGCAGAGGCTAAATTTTTATATGTGGGCCTATGAGTCATTCCTTTTAAATCCACAACCAAACCTTATCACCTATAGTAAAATGGTGTGCCACCTTATGTTTGTTATGGTGTTGTTTATACTTATGATTCATATTTTCCAAGATGTCATGAACCTACTATTAGATGTGTTAGATTTATTCAATGAAATTTGTTGCTTTTGCTACCTCAGATATCTCATGAGGTGTATATTCCATGGTGTAAAGTGGAATGGATACATTTATTAGTGTCATGGGTTAGAACTTGAAGCATACTTGGAATGGATTGTGCTTGGTGGAGCTTTGCAGGGCCTGATTGTATCCATGTTGTATGAAAATAAGCCCCTCATCCCATATGCACAAATGTTTGGAGTGATACATCTGAAGCATATGGACAATCAGGGTGTTCACCACTTCTATCTAACCATTAGTCTATGGATGGAAAGTTGTGTACTTCATCAACTTGGTATCCATCATTTTCCATAGAGTGGACTAGAAGATACTCATGAACCTGCTATCTCTATCTGAAACAATGGACTTGGGGAGACCAAAATGGAGCCATACGTGACTAAAATATAGTTGAGTAGTTTCCTCAGTAGACATAATTTTCTTACTATAAATCATGATAGCCATTTTTGAAAAATGATCAACTACAATAAAAATATAGTCCTTTCCATGTTTTGAAGTGGGCAAACCTGAGAGAAAATCTATTGAGACAAATTCTCAAGGCCTGGTTGGTACTGGCAATGGTGTGTACAATCCTTGCTTCTTATCTGTTGGCTTGGCTATCACACTTGGGTTACAAGATTTGAGGTACCTTTCCACATCTTTTCACATATGGGTCTAGTAGAAGTGCTTTTGAAGAAATACCAATGTCTTCTCTACACCAAAGTGCCCAGTTGTCCTACTAAAATGTGCTTCCCATATCATCTTCTATTGCTCTACAGTTGGAACATAGTGTGCCCCATGTGACTGAGGACATTATCTTGCAAATATAAATTAAGTATATGTTTACCTTCTTGAAGTGCCTGATATGTATCAGTAAAGGTAGGATTTACTTCATATAGAGCACCCCACATGGTAGTATCATGTCCACATAGATCAATAACTATTGTGAGTACAAAAATTGGTGGGTGGATTAGACAATCTATAGCTATATTTGAACTCCCATTTTTGTGTTTGATTATCAAATGGAATTGTTGCAGCTATGTGGCCCACTTTTTGTGCCTCTCATTTCATAATTTGCTCTATGTTTGGATGAATTCTAATGGTTTATAGTTAGTGTGGATGACTGTCTCTTTCCCCAAGCTATAGTGTTTCCATTATTTATAAGCTTGCACAATGGCATAGAGCTCACTATTGTATGTCAAGTATTTCATAATTGTATCATTGAAAGCTTCACTATGATATGTAATAGGATGGCCATGTTGCATGATTATATCTCCCATGGCATATTCAGATGCATCTGTCATCAACTTGAAAGGTTGAGGCAAATCTGGCAAGGCAAAAATAAGAGCTAAATAAAGTCTATTTTTCAAGTTCTCAAATGCTCTTTGTTGTATTTTGCTCCATTGAAATGCAACTTTGTTTCCTCCTTTAGTCACTTGATTTAGTGGCCAAGCAACATGTGAGAATCCAAGAATAAACCTATGATAGAAATTTTCAAGACCTAAGAAGCTACAAAGTTATGCGAGGGTCCTTGGTGTAGGCCATTCTTGAATAACTTGAATCTTCTCTGGATCAACATGGACCCCTTCCTCATTCACAATGTACCCTAGGTACTAAATTGTTCTCATCTCAAAAGTGCACTTGTAAAGATTTGCATACAACTCGTGCTCTTAAAGAGTTTGAAGCACCTTATGAACATGTTCAAGATGTTCCTCCCATGTTTTGTTATAGATGAGTATGTCATCCATGTAGACAACCACAAATGAGTTGGTGAAGGGTCACAGGATGCCATCCATCATCCTCATGAAGGTTGTAGGTGTGTTAGGCAAACCAAAAGGCATAACCAATAATTTGAAGAGCCCCTCCTTAGATTTGAATGCAATCTTCCAAACATCGGTGGGCTCGATACGAATTTGGTGATATCCAAATTTGAGATCAATTTTGGTGAAGAACTTTGCATCGTGGAGTTGGTCCAGCAAGTCTTTAATCTTGGGGAGGGGGTATCAATTCTTCATAGTGATTTTATTTAGGGCTCGATAGTCAATGCAAAGCCTCCATGTTCCATCCTTATTTGGTGATAAGACAATTGGGCTTCCATAAGGTGAAGAAATTAGCTTGATGTGACCTTTTTGGATGAATTCTTGAATCTACCTTTTTATCTCATCATTATCTAAAAATGATCTGTAATACACAAGACTATTAGGTAAAGGTGATCTTGGAATCAAATCGATATAATGTTCTACCTATCAATGAAGAAGAACTCTCATGGGTGACTTGAATAAGTCATCATATTCTCTCATGATTTGACTCATATGCTTCTGTTATTGTGTTGATTGTGTAGTCAAGACTGTAACATCAACCTCCTTGAATCTCTATGGCTTAACCACCATGAGAATAAATTACTTTCACTTCTCCATCAATCTCTTACATTTATTGGCATTAATCAAAGAGACAGATGTGGGAGGTGGTACCTCTAGTGCCTTATAACATCATGTTCCAAGAGTGAGGGTGATTGTTTAGATTCATGATTCATAGATGCTATGTTGATCATACATGAATAGCTGACCAAGGAGTACATCACAAACATCCAAATTGATCACATCACATAAGACCTCATCTTAGAAAGGTTTTATTGCATATGAAATAAGACATTGGTAGATGACACAAAGGTATTTCCTTGGGATCAACCATCCAATACTATATGGCTTTGGGTGAGGCTTCATGGATAGATTTAGACTTTTCATAACTTTAGGAAAGATTAAATTATTTTGACTTCCACTATCAAGTATGAAATGCAGAGGTTTACCTTTCACCCACAACTTAGAGTGAAACATCCTTTCCTTGTCATCTAGCCTTTCCTCATAGGTTTATGATGAATCAATGATAGTATTAGGCTCAGTATCTACAATATCTTCTTCATTCTATTCAATTTTAGGGTGTGTATGAGGTAGAGCAGTAGATGTTGAGTATTGTGACTCAAAAAGTAGGGACTTGATGGCTTGACATTATTCTTTGGAGTGAGTTCTAGTTTTGTGGTAATCACATCATTTCTTAGTCTTCCCCTTCTAGGTTTTCTTATCTTGGAACTCATTTTGCTTATAATTTTGGCCTTATATTTGAATTTTTTTTTATCACTTTTTCATTTCAAATGCTGAATTTTTATATTCTTTCTTCCATGCTTATGCTCAATCTTCACCGTGAACTTGTATGCTTCACCAAGGGTTTCCAAATTGAAGAGTTCCATTTCCCCCCATATGTACCATTATAGTCCACCATGATATTTGAGAATCTTATGTTTCTCACTTTCTTGGATTCCTAATCTCGTAGACAAAGAATAAAAAATGTCAGTGTAATCTTGAACAGACTGTTCCTTACCTTGGTGAAGTTGTTACCACTGTATGTACAGATCATCATATGCTCCAATGGGGTAGTATTGTTGTTTTAAAGTTTTAATGAAATCATCCCAGGTAAGTTCCACCTCAAGGCCAATGTCATCCATACTGGACCTCTTCTTGTATACTTCCCACCAATTTTTGATGGGCAATGATGCTTTCAAAAGAGTAAAAGTGGTCTTCTCTCTATCGATGAATTTATTTATAGAAAAGTAGGAAGACAATTGATCCAACCAATTTCTACTATATCAGTATTGATTTTGCCTTCAAATTTAAGGATATCAATATTTACCTAAAACTTGAAGGGTGTTGGTGCACTAAAAGGACATTCCATGGATGAGGAGCTAGGGTGTGCAGATAGGAGCCAAATTTTCCCATCAAGATTTATTAGAAAATTTGGGGGAAATGTTGCAGCATCTATGCTTATTACCATTAGAGGGATTCATTCACCATTTCCTTGAAGGGATCGAATGTCTCAGTCTCATCCACCATTTGAGGTCATTTTGAGTGAATAGGTGGATAGTTTATGAGCTATGTTGTTTTCTACCCAAGCTTCGTGTAGAATGATCTCGTCCTCGAGATCATACACTCTAAAGACAAATTGCTTTGATACCACTGATCTAAAACTTAAAAGTTTTGGTTGAAATATATTTCAACAACACAAAAATAACATAGTAATAATGATTTCTCTGAGAAGAGATGTTTTATTACTCTTAAGATTGCAAATATAAACGTATGCTTATCTTTGGGAAGAGATATTTGATTTCATTCTTAGGTTAAATATAAATTTATACATACTTTAAAGGCAAGAGGAGGATGTGGAAGGTCACTAATCTTGAGAGAGATGAAGTGGTTTGACTTCCAAAATTTACAATAATACAAAAGTCAAGAAATTACTATTTTTAGAAACTTATTATTTTTAGACAACACTATTAAAATTGTAATTTAGGACACTTCCATTATGTTTTCAAGGGTCAAAATCCATTAATCATATCTCTATGACATTTCATCATGTTTTCCTCATTCTTATCTTTCCAATGGTTCAAACGGGGAGTCAATCAGAGCTATGGTGCAAATGTTATGGCTCTTAAAAATTATTCCACCAATTGGGGTAGGACCATTGTCTGAATCATCGCTTGAAATGTTGCCCAGATCATTCCTCCCTCCTTGAGAATTAATGGTCCCCATTACATCAAGATTCATCATCAAGTGTTGTAGTCGTGTCTTGATTTGATACTCTGTGAGATACTCCCCTTGGTGGCTAAGCTTGCTTCTTTTGACCACCCGATAAAGAGGAATGAGCACCCTCTTGTTGTCTTCATCCAGTTCTCCATAATTTGATCTTCCTCTACTAGAGAAAAACTTTGTGGATCAAGATCATCAATGTCCAATTGTTCTACTATAATTTAAGTGTCTAATAGAGGTGGATGATATGGTTTGAAGAGCTCCACATTGAATATTGGATGTAGACCAAGGTAGGCTGGCAGGTTCAACTCAAAAGTATTTTCTCCAACTTGTTTGATGATGGTGTAGGGACCATATCACAGAGGTAAACTTTTTTTATGTGGGCCTATGATTCATTCATTTTAAATCCACAACCAAAACTTGTCACCTATAGTAAAATGGTGTGCCACCCCATGTTTGTCATGGCATTTCTTATACTTCTGATTCATCTTTTTCAAGATGTCATGAGCCTGCTGCTAGATGTGTTGGATTTATTCAATGAACTTTTTTGCTTTTTCTACCTTAGATATCTCATGAGGTATGTATATTATGGTGGAAAATGGAATGGCTACATCTATTAGTGTCATGGGTTAGAATCTGAAGCATAGTTGGAATAGACTATGCTTGGTGGAGCTGTGTAGGACCTGATTATATCCATGTTATATGAAAAGAAGCCCCTCATCCCATGTGCATGGGTGTTTGGAGTGATACATCTGAAGCATGTGGACAATCAGGTGGTTCACCACTTTTATTTGACCATCAATTTATGGATGGAAGGCTGTGTACTTCATCAGCTTGGTATCCATCATTTTGCACATAGTCGACTAGAAGATATTCATGAACTTGTTATCTCTATCTAAAATAATAGAGTTGGGGAGACCAAAATGGAGCCATACATGACTAAAATATAGTTGAGTAGTTTACTTAGTAGACATAGTTTTCTTAAAAGCAATCATGATAGCCATTTTTGAAAAATGATCAACTACAACAAAAATATAGTCCTTGCCATATTTTGAAGTGGGCAAACCTAAGAGAAAATCCATTGAGACAAATTTTCAAGGCCTGGTTGGTTCTAGTAATGATGTGTACAATCCTTGCTTCTTATTTTCTAGTTTGGCTATCACACATGGGGTACAATATTTGAGATACCTTTCCATATCTTTTCACATATGAGGCTAGTAGAAGTGATTTCGAAGAACTACCAATGTCTTCGCTACACCAAAGTGCCCAGCTATCCTACTAAAATGTGCTTTCCATATCATCTTTTATTGCTGTACAGATGGAACATAGACATGCCCCATATGACAGAGGATATTATCTTGCAAATAGAAATTAGAGACATGCTTACCTTCTTGAAGTGCCTGATATGTATTAGTAAATATAGGCTTTGATTCATATAGAGCACACCACATGGCAATCTCGTGTCTGCACAAATCAATAACTGTTGAGTGCAAAAATTGGTGGGTGGCTTAGAAAATCTAAAGCTATATTTGAACTCCCCTTTTTGTGTTTGATTATCACATGGAATTATTGTAGATATGTGGCCCACTTTTGGTGTCTCTCATTTCATAGTTTGCTCTATGTTTGGATGAACTCCAATGGTTTGTGGTTAGTGTGGATGACTGTCTCTTTCCCCAAGATGTAGTGTTTTCATTATCTGTAAGCTTGCACAATGGAATAAAGATCCTTGTTATATGTTGAGTATTTCCTAATTATATCATTGAAAGCTTCTCTATGATATGCAATAGGATGGCCATATTGCATGATGATATCTCCCATGACATATTCAGATGCATCTATCATCAAATCAAAAGGTTGATGCGAGTATGGAAAGGCAAGAATAGGAGTTAAACAGAGTCTATTCTTCAAGTTCTCAAATTATCTTTGTTTTATTTTGCTCCACTAAAATGCAGCATTGGCTCCTCCTTTAGTCACTTAGTTTAGTGGCCAAGCAACATGTGAGAATCCAAGAACAAACCTATGATAGAAATTTGCAAGACCCAAGAAGCTATAAAATTTAATGAGGGTCCTTGGTGTATGCCATTCTTGAATAACCTAAATCTTCTCTAGATCAACATGGAACCCTTCCTCATTCACAACATACCCCAGGTACTAAATTATTTTCATCCCAAATGTGCACTTGTCAAGATTTGCATATAACTTATGCTCCCAAAGGGTTTGAATCAACTTAAAAACATGTAGCAGATGTTCCTCTCATGTTTTATTGTAGATGAGTATGTCATCTAGGTAGATAACCATGAATGAGTTGGTAAAGGGTCGTAGGATGTCATCCGTCATCCTCATGAAGGTTATAGGTGAGTTAGTCAAACCAAAAGGCATAACTAACATTCAAATATCCCCTCTTGGATTTGAATGCAGTCTTCCAAACATCAGTGGGATCGATAAGAATTTGGTGATAGCAAAATTTGAGATCAATTTTGATGAAGAAATTTGCATCATGGATTTGGTCGAGTAGGTCATCAATCTTGGGGAGGGGGTAGTGATTCTGCACAGTGATTTTATTCAGGACTCGATAGTTAATACAAAGCCTCCATGTTCCATCCTTCTTTGATGATAGGATAAGTGGCCTTCCATAGGCCAAAGAGCTTGGCCTAATGTGACCTTTTTGGATGAATTCTTGAATCTACCTTTTTATCTCATCATTCTCTAGAATTGATCTGCAATACATAGGACTATTAGGCAAAGGTGATCCTAGAATCAAATCGATAGAATGTTTTACTTGATAATGAAGTGGAACTCCCATGGGTGTCTTGAATAAGTCATCATATTCTCTCATGATTTGACCCATCTGCTTCTGTTGTTGTGTTGATTGTGTAGTCAAGACTGCAACATTGGTCTTCTTAAATATTTGTGTCTTGACCACCATGGGAATGAATTACTTTATCTTCTCCACCAATCTCTTATATTATTTGGCACTAATCAGGGAGATAGATGTGAGAGGTGGTACCTCTGGTAACATTGAATAGGTGGATAGTTTGTGAGCTCTATTGTTTTCCACCAAAGATTCTTGTAGCTTAACCTCATCCTTGAGATCATACACTCTCAAGACAAATGGCTCTGATACCACTGATCCAAAACTCAGAAGTTTTGATTGAAATATATTTCAATATTACAAAAAATAACATAGTAACAATAATTTCTCTAAGAAGAGATGTTTTATTAATCATAAGATTACAAATAGAAACATATGTTTATCTCTAGGAAGAGATGTCTAATTTCCTTCTCAGGTTACATTTGAATTTATACATACTTTGAAGGTAGGAGGAGGATGTGGAAGGTCACCAATCTTGAGGGAGATAAAGTGGTTTGACTTCCATGATTTACAACAATATAGAATTTGAGAAATTACTAGTTTTAGAAACTTACTATTTTTAGATAACACTATTAAAATTAAAATTAAAATTTAGGGCACTTCCATTGAGTTTTTAAAGGTCAAAACCCACTAAGCATAGCTCTGTGTCATTTCATCACATTCTCCTCATTCTTAGATTTCCAATGGTTCAAATGGGGAGTCAATCGGAGCTATGGTGCAAAAGTTATGGCTCCTAAAAGCTTTGCCACCAATTAGGGTAGGACCATTATCCAAATTATTGCCTGAAGTATTACCTAGATCACCAGTATAGTTTATAACTTTCATGTGCAGGTTTAACACACACCCACATAAAAAATGACTCTATTCTTTTTATGTAGGTCTTCATTAGATATAGGTTACTGGGTCAAACAAGTTGACACAATACTCTTATTCACTTCTAATAAACATACTAGGTCAACTAGGCCAGTATAATATTCCAGACAGCTTCCATAAAACATGCTAGGTCGACTAGGTTGGTATAGTCATCTTGACAGGTTTAAGCAAATAGGGAAATGCAGAACTAGGTTGACCCAATCAACATGGTTGGTAGAATTTGCAAGTAAAATTCAAGGAACTTCAATAGAAATATCATAGTCCTCTACATCTTCTAATCCACCAAGGTTCCTTTCTCTCTCTTTCATTTTTGTTCTTCCTTATAGTTATATTTTGCACAATTTATAGTGTTTAGAACTACCATCATATAACAAACTAGGTCAACCTGGTTAACCTAGTTTCATAGTCTATCTTATGTCTAAAAGATTAGGTCAACCCTGTAAACATAGTTCTTGAAGACCCTTGCTTCTACAATACAGTAGTGACATTGTCGACTCTATTCTATAATGTTTACATACACTATCATCTGAATTGACATTGTACTGTGTTTCAAATTTGAAATTAACAATTATATACTAGTAATTACTTCACACTTTCATTTTTAGTTGTTTGGATGCTTAGAATAGATCACATAGTCTAATTAGGTGGTTTTTTAATATACCATTTAGGTTCACTATTTTTCTTTCTTGCACACAATACCAAATCACATAATTTCAAAACATATGTCTACCCAAGGCCTACCTACTTGAATTTCATCACCAGGGGTGAAGCTGACTTGGTTTTCTAGCCAAGTATAAACACATGGTAAATGGTATATATTGGAAAAACACCTAACACCCTTATCTCTATGAGATTATGAAGTGAGGGGGTAGGCCCCAATACCAAGCCAATACCATTACCAACATTACCAACATAGATCCCTTTCAGCTTAAACATCCTAAAACCATCCATAAATTGGTTTTTTAATTCCATACTTTCATCTAACTTCCTTATCAAACTTAAAATAACACTTTATAATAATCTAACAACATTCAATATGACCACTTAGTTAGCATTTGATTTTTAATTGACTATTTTCTCTTTGCTCATATTATGTTGTATTGCAAAAACTTGCATTGGCCAGCGTTAGTGCAAGGTTTTGTGCTATGTACCTCAATTGGATCATTCTCATTGACCCAATTGATTATGTGTTTAATTTCATTTATTAATTTCAAATTATATTGAAATTTTTTTTCCCTATTTTTAGTACACTATCATTCTGTTCAACATAGTCTCTTATAAACTGTTTGTTTCCCTTGCCTATAATCCTTAGTCGACCTAGTCAACATAGTATTCATTTTTGCCTCTCAAGATACAGTATTACATCAACCCTATCGAATATGTATCCTTATTAGGTTGTTTTCTATCTCAGGTTACAATACTAGATCAACCTTGTTGACTATGTATCCTTATTCACTTAGTTTTAGACCCTATTTCCAGTACTAGGTTGACCTAGTCGAGTCTGTACTCTTGTATGTTCTTTCCTATTTTCTTAATTTTGCATCACCTTTGCCTTTATTAATCCCCCTCCTTTATCATGAACTTATTGTTTGAAGACAACACTGAGTTTAATTCAACAGATATGATGAGTCTTACCAACTCTAATAGGTTCTCCCATAAGTAGCTTGTGGTTCCTATCTTGGATGAAAGCAATGTTAATATAACCACTCGTAAAATAAACTATGAGACCCTTCCTCATTCCTCTTCACTTTGTAATCCTCTCTTCTCACTTGAAGATAAACCCAAATTAGAGTACACACTCGAAATGCTCTTCTTTATCTCTGAGTTTCCTCAACATTGAGGAAAGGATCCTTCTACTATTTACCAACTCATGATAAGTGGTCAAGCTAAAGAGCCTCATTTACCTTCTCCCACATTTTCACATGGATTTAGGGATACTAGATTCTTTGATTCCTAGCCTTGTCCCTCTATTTTATCCCCTTCTTATACCATGACTTATTCTTCTTTGACTTACTCGACCTCCATTCCTAGTATCTCTACTAACATGGCAGATTCTACATCTAGTAGGCCTCTTCCACGAGTCACTCTTCTCAATTCTTCCACTAGTGCATCTTTTGTTACCCATGGTAATGCTATGTACCTAGGGATATGATATATCAATATATCATATCCCTAGGTTCAATATATCATATCCCTAGGTACATAGCAGGTAATCATGTATCTAGTGTTATTCCTTCTCATCCCTCTACTAGCCATTCTTTTTCCACATAAACAAATTATGCCACAAATGCCTCACCAATAGTTCTTCTCAAGCTCCTACCAACACTCATAGTGGTACCCAAGCCGCTACTACCAATTCTCATGCTTCAAACAATGTTAACAATGCAACTCAAACCCATCAAATCTTATTATAAAATCTTAATCAAATGAATGATTTTCAAGATAACAATGCAAATCAAATGATGCAAATGCAAAATCATCTTATCGATCTTCAAACCCAGCCTCAACAAATGTCATGGGGCATGCATAACCAAAATGTTCCCCCACCTCCTCTTCAGGATTCCCATGGTAATCTTATCCATCAACCTCTTCTACTTAATAAAATAATCAAGCATCTTCAAAATAAACCTCTTACATCTCAAATTACTAATATTGATATAAGCGGTATCACCCCTACCATTTATTACAATGGATCAATTGATCCTACTCTTCATTTAGAAACATTTAGAAAACTATATAAAGACCAGGTCAAATTAAATATCTTTGTCACTACCAAGATATTATCCAAAACTCTCATGGTTGATGCTTTAGATTAGTACAACCAAATTAAATCTCATTCAATTACTAGTTTGGAAGACTTAGTCAATGCTCTAGTCCAATAATTACAAACTAGTGATCTTCCTAAGAATACCTTGGCCCATTTAATAAATTATAAGAAACTTAAAGCCAAAACTGTGCAAGCTTTCATTAAATGATGGAAGATATTATATAACAAATGCAAACATAATATGGTAAATGATAACCTTTTCTATCTCTTTACCAATGCTCTTTTTCCCAAGTTGTAATATTGGGTCTAAACTCTCTCTCCACATACTTTGGAGGAGGCTATTGACCAAGATAAACATCAATATTTCCTCATGCATCAATTTGAGCCATCCCAACCTTCTACAAGTACTTACATGTTACTCAATAACAAGAATCATCATGTTACCAATGATGGTGTCATCGAGTCTTATGATACCATTCACACTATTCAAGCTATTGTTCTTAACCAATCTTCAAAACAAGTTCCCCTCCTAAGCACATCACTAATCCTCATTTCTCTTCAACCAACAGTATCAATGTTCACAAACATTTATCCTTATTAGAATTACTAAAATGTCTACCAAGGCCTCTCGCATGAGAAATTCATCCCACTCGTCCTATGAAATCTTGGTATGATCCGAATAAATTTTGTTAGTTTCATGCTAGTTGGGGTCATTCTCATGAGACCTATAGATAGCTTCATAATTTCACTATGGATTTGATTATTGGTCCCAATTTTGACCATAATAATATCATTTGTTAATGCCAACAAGTCTATGACATTGCTTTCAAATCTAATGAAACATAAACTAAATCTCAAGCTTTGAATCAGGCTAATACTCATTTAACCATCTATAAAGACCCTCTTCCAAATCACCAAGATACTCAAGACAAACCCACCCCTTCTACCAATAATATTGAAACTCTTCTTGACCCAACTCCTGAAGATAATGTGGTTAATATGGCTAATATGTGAAGGGTGGTTGTTATCATTGATCCTCAACTCATCTACATACCTCCATTGTCTCACACATTTTATGTTATTCAAGATTCTTCTCTAACTCACTTAAACAAGTTGGGGTAAGATTACCTTATATCTTTTGATGAACCAATCCCAACACCTCCCTTGGATAACACTTCCCATATTATTTATACCATCCCTCCATCTTCTTTACCTAACACCAATGACACTCAAAATTCTATCAACACTTCTTATAATCTATCTCAAACCCAACCTACATCAACTGGTCCATATTCTCAACATAATCTATAAACTTGTCCTCCTATTAAACCTTATACCTCTTATCAACATAAATTCACATGTACTTTGGTTACTCCTTTTGAGGACCTCATTCAACACTATGTACCTCTTTCCAACAATCTTCTTATGGGTTATGATGAGTGGGATCTGATCACGGAACTCACTAATCTCTCATCTCAAATTCCATTTCTCAAACTTATGAGGACCTATCCACATCATTGTAACTATTTTATGTAGCTTTTGTTCAAAATGAACATCCCTCATCCTTTCCTAGGAGGATGTGAATCCACCTTATCTAGATTATAATATAGCATTTTGAAATAATGCGAAGAGATGTCCATATATGTTGATGAAACAATGGACACTTCTCTTTCCCTCAAATTCCCCACTACTTTTATGCTCCTAGATGAGATTTTTCTTCGTGCAGATGATCCTCCTCTATTCATCAGTGTCCAAATTGATGATATCCAAGTCAAGTGTATCTTGATTGATGAGGGTTTTGACACTTGTGTTGCCTCTCTTGATGTTATCAAAACCCTTGGATATTCTTAATGTAATCTTAAATCCACACGCAACACATGTCAAAGTTATGACTGAAGTAAAATGCCTCCTTTAGGTTGTGTGTGGTTCCCCATTACCATCCCACCTATCACCATTCATGTGAAGGTGATAATATTTAATTTTCCTTTATCTTACAACATATTATTTGGTAAGCTATGGACTCATCGTATGAGAGTAGTTTCCTCTTCCGCTTGCTAATGTATTAGATTTCCTCACAATAGATCCATTTATAAGATTCAAGGTGATACTAACCCTTGGAATTTTGAACAATTCCAATACTATGGTGTATTCAATATTCTTACCCTTGAACCCTCACCAAGTGTTCCATTTCATAAGTTTCAATGGTTTAAGTTTCCTATCAATTCCACTCGAGGTTATAATGGTCATCCTGAACTCATTGGGAATATTCCCCCTAACCTTTTAGATTTTGATGATGATGATTCTGATGAGATCAATCTCAAGACTAAAACTTGGGATCTCTCACCTCATCTCATCTCTCAACTTCTTGATTTTTCGTAACCTAGTTCTCATCAAACACCTTATGATGACATCCCCATTGTCTTAACTAAGACTTGACATTCCATTCATCACATCACAACAGATGACAAGCTCGTCCATACCTACACCATTGATCTTCATACACCTAATTATGATGATGGTTATATATTAGATGATCTATTCTTAGGAGGTCTAGTTCAGGCCCAAGATGTTGAGATTATTCCTTATCATTCTTCTTTGCTTTAGTATTTTAGTATATCTTCTCATATTCCATCTTATATCATTCTTAATTTTATTATTTTTCCTCTTTATCATAGGGTAGAGATGGTGTGCACACCTTCAATTTCTAAAGAACCTCCTAGGAGTACGCTTATGGATCATGTTATGACTGTTCCCTATCACTTTGATACATATCATGACTCCTATAGCCTACTTATCCCTAAGATGTGTGCGACTGTCCTTCAACCTTTTGTAGACCCTACCCTTCCCTTAGTAGAGCCCAATTTAGATCACATTCCTACTCTCTCCATAGTTGAGTCTTTTTATAATTTTGATCTTATTGCTTCTTCAATCGAGACTTGTCTAATCTCTCCACCAAACCCACCTTATCTTGGTGATGTCTTTCTCCCTTTATCGTAGTTGGCTCCTTCAACCACTAAATGGGTTGATTAGCCTTGTTATGACATTTATAAAGTTGTTAATCATTGGACTAGATATTGTTCCCTATACAAAGTTCCCTAAGATTCTATTACACCTCCTCCTGTGAGTACACCTACCAAGACTACTCATAGGCATATTTATTGCTTCTATGACACAAATAATCATTCATCCATGCATTATCATAAGCTACTATAATATATTTACACCTTACATCCCACCACACTTCAGCCCTTAGATAAGGCTATACCTCCCCCAAAAGTATTACATGAGTATCTTCCTAAATATGGAGAGATGTATTATCTCTTATTCCAATGTGGCACACATCACACTAATCATTGTCACATCCTTCAGCAACATCTCAAGGATCACCTCCTAACCATTCCTGCACCTTCTACCATTCCTCCCAAAGGTCATTCTCATAAGAAGGCTCCCCCTTATTCCCCCATGGTTCCACCTCCTATGGTTCCATCTCCTCCCATGGTCGCTTATTCACCTACTATTCCTCCACCCAGGAGTCCCTCACCCGTGGGCCTTCCCTCACCCATGGGTCTTCCCTCACCCATGGATCCTTTTCTACCCATGAGTCCCTTACTCGTGGCTCCTTCCCCACTGGTGACCCCTTCATCTCCCATAGAAACTACTCCCATGCATTCTCTTGAGCATCCCTTACATGATAGTCCTCCTCAACACAATCCTCCAAGCATTTATACATTTTTTTTTAGGAGATTTGATGTGAAGTATTTTCTCAACTTTCACTAAAGATTGATGAGACATTAGCTGCAGTTCACATTCAAATTCATAGAGACTTATTAGATGTTATGGATAATGTATGTGGAGAAATATATCACTACTTATGAACACATGCATGGCGTTCTTATATTTTTCATTTGGATTGGACGTATGCTCTGACTTTACATTTATCTATTTTATATCATTTGACATTGTGTCAAATTTTTATCTATCTTACATGGTAACTTTGGTTTCACACTTTATATTGCTTTTGATGTCATTATGTTCTGTTATGGATTCTTTTTCATAATTACATTCTTTTTTCTTATTGATTTTATTCATTATGGTTCCCTTGTTCTTATTCATGATTTTTTTAATCTTATCTCTAAAAACACAAATAATTGTTATCGTGACTTGGTTATACAAACCTTGCTCCCTTTAGTCATTCTTAATTTACCATGTGATCAGTTACCAAATAATTCATCTCATAATAATCTCTTTTTATTGGTCCACTTTGGATCTCCCTTTATCCCCCTTTATTACCTTTTGTAAACTACACATACACATGGTTGAGACTTGAGATAACATGCTTGTTCATTGTTAAGCCTAAGCATTCTAGTCAGTCTTATCTTTGGATACTTAGCTTCCTTTAGCCTAAGATTAAAGATTATTCATGTGTATCACTCTATCTCTCATGATTACTCATTAAAAGTCTGTATGGAGAAGGAATCTTAAAAGCCATAAAAATATTCAAAAGCCAAATCATTTAATTAAAGGGAATGATCTAAAAGGCAACATTGAAAATTATCAAAAGACAAATCACACTAAAAAAATGTGATTCTAAGCAAATCTCCTTCTTCTAATCGAATCTCAAACTCCATGATTAGCCTCACAATAGAATCAAGGTCCATTGGGGTGTGGTAGGCTAGTATATTAAAAAAGGAGAACTAAAAAATCTTTTAGTGCTACCTAATTTCTCACACAACTACCCAATCTTCACATTAGACCAACGGATCTGTAAGGGGTCCTGAGGAACAGGGAATACATTGTGGGAAGGTAGGTACATTCTAATTTTTATACAAAACTACCTACATGATTTGATATTAGTAGGACACTTATTTTCCTACACAGCTTTGTGTCTTTAGCGAACATGTATCCTTTGTATATTGATGGTCACTAGTCACTTAATGTCTTCTCATGTCCTAATGTGCCTCATGTTTTCTAAGATCTTCTCATAAGATGCCTACATTATGCTTTTTACATTACCTTTTTCACTCCCTAAAACCCTAATATTTTCCCTTGAGAAATATTATTTGGTTCACTGATCACTCCCCTTAGAGATTCCATTTCTGAGTTGCATTGTAATACCATGAATAAGACCTGGCCTGCCCCACAAATTACCAAAAATTTCAACTTACCATTACAAACATACATTTTAACCATATTTTCACATTATTTCCACCCCCTTGGTGTTCCATCTATGAGTTTCAATATAATACCATGGATAGGACCTGACCTTCCTTACTAAATCTTCCAATATCCAAGTCATAACAAAAATTACATGTGTCAAATATGAGATAAGATTTGATTTATTATGAGTTACATGTCATTGGCATGCTTCCCATCTTGATTTAGTATGTTTTATGCTCAATTCACTAAACTTTCATTTTTATCTTCTTATTTTCCAATTGCATGTAAGAATCCAACCATTTTTCTTAAGTTTTTCATACATCCCAACTCGAATTAGTGCGATTAATTTGAGACCATTTTGCCAATTTTGTTCATCTTTTATACTTCCCAACATGATTTAGTATGATCTATTAACTTAATCGATTTGTTTTTTTACCATTGGTCTTTCACGTGCTTTCCACTTTATTACATTATTTTCATATTTCCCAACGTGATTTAGTGTGATTTTACTTGTTTTAATTTGGTGTCAATCTTTTTCTTGGTTTAAAAACAAATTTTTACCCTCTTGTTTACCATTCTTTGGTTTCTTATACTTAGTAATTTCTTGCTATTACACATTTTCCAACATGAAATAATGTGTAGTACATTTGTTTTTGATTAATTATAATTTTCCAAAGTCTTTTTTACCTAACTTTTTTAACCATGCATGTGTCCTACATAATGCTAGAAAAGAAAACACAACACATATATTTCCTATAGAATTTACAATAAAAGTAAGATACATGTGCTAGAAAGAAATATATCCATACATCCACAACCACAACCATAGTAAAAACACATAAGATCAACATCTAACTGTTCGCATCAGATCTCTCTCTATATATCATATGTTTTTGATACAAAATACAAAAATACATCACTCCATCTCTAAGTTTGGGATCTATCATGTTTATCCCATGGCCTAACCATGCTACCCATATATGCCTTAGATAGTCCCCTATGAATAGTATGTTTTAAAGAAGATGTCTGAGATCTCAAACTTGCTATTTGTCCCTATAGGCTGGCCACCTGGGCCTGTACCTAACCTAGTTAAATTATGGTAGCCAAATGTGTAGCTTTCTCCTAAGCCAAAGCCTACCATGCCTATGCCTCTCCTACTCTCGCCCCTGTTAGTGGCTATAGTCCATATCTACATGCTTGTAGTCACCTCACGACCTCTCATATAAGTTTGAACTAGCTCACCTGAGCTGGGGTTGATGGTACCATGGGATCATCCAATGTGGTAGGATCATATGGCATCAGTGTGCCATCCAAGATATCATAGAGTGCTTCCCTCACCAGGGATCTCCATATGGTCTCTTCCTCCTCTATAGGATATATAAATTTCAAACTAGATAGATATTAGATAACAAATATATCTCGAAATCTATCTATCTATAATATCTCAAATAAATCTTATACAAATAGTAATCTATTTTCAAAACTTAAACAAATTTTAACCATTTATTATTTGTCTTGCTTTCACTAAGAATCATCTCCTCATCTGCTCAATTGTCGAGCACAGTCTCTCCATCAGCTTGTATTTTGAGTACCTCATCCATGGGATGCATCCCAAACAACACAAATGCTGGTGTTGCCACCCTTGCTCATCTCAAACCTTGCCTTAGTGGTGCCTCTATAGACCAACTCTACCCTAGGTTGACTGATAGGTCATCTTAGATGACCACCCTCTATGCTCTTTCTCATTACTAGCATATATGCCGATGGTGTAATTGAGGTGGTCACTTCACCTCCTATTATGGTGCCAGTTGTGGTACCTACAACACTCTTGCATCCATGTACATGTCTTTTCTAGTTCCTGGTTGTCATGCTTGACCTATCCATGGTCTCTCACATCATAATTCGATCTTTAGTCTCATGATTGGTGATCCCTCTCCTCCTCTCCCCCCTCAACTCTCTCGTATGCCTAGCCCAAAATGTGGGCACCACTATGGAATCCATCAAGTGAGGGAGTTTAAACTATCTTGGAAAGTGTGTCATTGAATACAACTTTATACACCAGGGGTAGTGGCCCATGATCCATGCTCATACTAACTCTAATACCACCATCCTCCAACTTATCCAAGTTGTCATAATGTGTGCATATAGATGCCACATGATCTCTCCTCATGTGACCATTTGTAGTGCTAGCATATGGGGCATGACTAACCCCACCTGATCCTGTCTCTATCTCAGCACCCAAAGTAACCGATCATCGACCACATGGGGTAACCCAATTGGTCAGTACATTGATAACCTCTCATATATCTATGAACTTAGTAATATTACTAGCTCCATGGTCTTCTATCCTTTGGATATCATCCCATACATATTATGCATGAGTTGAACCTAGATGATAGAACCCAATTCATAGAGTGCCCCTTGATCTAATATTGACTGGTATAAGGCTATCACATACAGTGATACCTTGCCATCCAACTTATGACATAGCACTTGTGATATCACAAGTCTTATCATTGCCTTTAGGGTATCCAAAATCTAGGATATATAGACATCAAATAAACTCACATTCAGACTTGGATAAATCTTATCCAAGTAAGTCACCCATCAAGCTAATGCTTGTTTATCCTCCTAACCATTCGGTATCCCAGTGATCATCAGTGCCCCTCCTATAAGATGTCCAAGTAAATCATGGACATCCTCTAATGTGATACCAACCTCAATGGTGTCCCCATCCACTACCCACCTAAAATTATTATTCAAGCACTCCCAGGATGCTAGGAACATGACCACTAGATCCGTACTCAGTGAAACTAGTCACATATCCATGATGCTTCCTAAGCCTAGTGTGACCAATATAGCTCGATCTACCTCTATCAAGTGCTCCAATGCATCTAGTAGCCAAGAAGCATCCACTAATCACCAAAATCCATGATGCCCCTACAACCATCAAAAAATAAAAGATGTATTAGACCTTCATGTCACTTATAACCAAATATATTCTATTTAAATTTTAACAAAAAACAAACCTAATTTGCCTTAATATATTCATTTCCTACCAATTTGACCCATTTTTAGCCTACTTGGCCATTTCAATACTCACTCAATCAACTTGGGCCTTAAATGTACTATTTTGACCAATTTCTTGCATTTCAGTAATACACCAGCCACTTAGTAACATACTAAATTGACCTAATGGTACTGGGTTGACCATGTGGACTTAATCAACTAAGTTGACCCTTTCATTTCCCCCTTAGTACGAAGTTGACAGTTTGGATTAATAATTAAGTTGGCACTAGGGTACTAAGTCATCACTATACCTAATCTACTAAGTCAACCCATACCTACTAAGTCAATGATGTCAAATCAAGATTTTTAACTACTAAGTTGACTGGGTCGACCTAGTTGGTTCAAACTATTGACTCTTTGACTTTCTTGTAATACATGCCTTCAACATCTATTACTATGATTCCTTTTGACCTATTTTCCCATTTGGCCTCTAATACCATTAATAATTATCTAGGGTTCATTCCAATTTCTAGGAATGGTCTAAATTACAAATTTAAATAAAACACTTAATTTCTAATAAAATACTCAAAACAAATTTAAAATTCTCAGTTGCCTACCTGGTGATGCACCCACTGCAATCACTAGGCATCTTCCTTGTCTTAGTTGTCATCTCCTCACCATCTTGGCCCTTTCAACTTTCATTAGATCTCTCAGATCTCTATTTTTCTCTCATCATAAATCAAACAATAACAAATGACTTTCTTTTCACCCTATTTAAAGTTATTATTCACAATTATTTACCTTTCAAAAATTTATCATCATATTCCTTATTTAGATCATATATTTATTTTTATTCATTCATTTTTTGAATCATAAAAAGTTCTAAAATCATGATGTTGTATAGAATATTTTACGCCGCTCTATGCCTATATTATATTTTTTTTAATATTTTGCTCTTTTTTGTACTAATATCCATAGGTTTGCCTAATGTTCCTTACATTAGATGTTTTCACATCTCTCATAGTCTCCTTTATCTACAACACTAAGGTAAGTAAAGGTATTTATCTTATTTTCTCCTTACTGCATTTTACTTAGCATCAGTGTTATGTGTCATATTTTATTCTTGAAGCACCATCTCATGTTATACTTACATGACACATGATGAGCTTCGAGTGGGGCATATGTATACACATAATTTTTTCAAATTTTTATCAATTACTAATGCTCTTTATCTTGTAAGAACCCATCGAGTCTCAATCTCTCTGAGTGCATGCCTTAAGGGGTGCATTGGGAAAGGAGTGGGTAGACCATTGATGCTTCACAAGATTATTTTGCCTTTTTCCACTTGTTATCTACATACTTGTCAACTAAAAATCTTTCCCCTAAGCTTGTTCTTCTCTCTTATACATCCCTATAATATTTTACCACTTTTCACAGCCCTTTTCCTAATCTAAAACCCTTTTCAACAATTTACAGTACTAGGTCAACTGGGTTGACCTTGTACTCTTATTGGTAAAACTCATTTAGGGTCTAGGTCAGCTCTTGGTCGACCTAGCCCGTGACCTAGTGAGTTTTTCTCAATAACAGTACTAGATCAATTAGGTCAACCCTATCGGATAAAACTTTCAGAAGGGCTTAGGGTTAAATATGCTTATATACAAGATCATGTCACCATTATTTAGAGAAGAGAAGAAGAAGTAAGAGCTATTACACATCTACTTATCCACCATTATACTTAACGAGCAAGCTTAGGGTTTCATACTTTCTTTGGAGATACAGATATTGTCTTATCAAAAAATCTTTTAGATGCATTGATAGGTTATATAGCATAGATTTTATTTATCCTTTTCATCCTTACATATCACAACAACCTCTTGTGAAGCACCTTAGCCAAGGGAGAGATTAAGACTTGATGGGTTCATCTTCAAAGGTAAGCATTCCTAATTTTGTTTCTCATTTGTAAGAGTAGATAAATATGCATTTGTACTTCTCTTCCATACATTACGATTATATATATACATACATGTGTGTGTGTGTGTGTGTGTGTGTGTGTGTGTGTGTGTGTGTGTGTGTGTGTGTGTGTGTGTGTGTATTGATGTGGGTATATGTCTTCTATTACATGTTTACCACTTTGTGCCACAAGCTTTGGTGAGAAATAGATTAGACTTTGATTTACTTGTTATTAGTTTAGTGAATATGGAAACATAGGGCTTAGTTAGGGTTATTACATGGTTTTACTTGACTAGAGGCTTTGGAACCCTCCCTAGTATTATTGTTGCAATAAGAGATCCCTTAATTGGGTCTAGCGGATCCTCATATTGGTCATGTTCCTAATTAACTAATGTATCCCCAATTAGAAGTGTAAGTAAGATCTATCTTCTCCAAGATAGGATTGATTTATAGATTTGATGCATTTCTGATAGCATACAGTGACAACTTAAGTTTGTTCAATGAGATAAGTTTCATTTCATGATCGTAAACAATATGGCATAAGTCATCAAAATATTTGAATATTTTTTTAAAAATGGACTCATATAATGGGGTAAGAAAAATTTGCTTGAATATGTTTTGAATCTCTATATCTACCATTGCATTGGTCATTTTATTTAATAATGTCTTGTACCTTAAGACATATTCATTGATAGGCTCATTGGTAGGTTCATTGGTTTATTATTTGATTTTTGAAATTTGGGTGTAGGAATTTTTTTTAGTAATGTCAATAGAGAAGTGTGCCAAAAATTGATCTATAATAGGTTTTAATGCTTTTATCGATTAGACTGGTAATTCATATAACCACCTTATAGCATAGTCCTTAAGGCTCATTAGAAATAGTTTAGTAAAATTTTTATCATTGGAGGCATAATCAAGGCATGTTGCATAGAAAGATTGAAGATGTTTTTAAGGATCATCCTTACAATCACAAAATGTGAAATTAGATACATTAAAACCATTTGGAAGGGGTTTAAATATATTTTAGGTGCAAGAGGGTTATGCAACAAATCTTTTGAATCAATAGCATAAGGTAATTTCATAGAATTATGTTTAATACATGTAACCTTAGCTTGAATTTTTTTTATAGTTTGGAAAAGATATTGCACATCTTGATCACTAAGATTTGAAGTTTGAGAAGTCACCAAAGGAGATGTACCCATAGCTTAAGTGGATATAGGCATTGAAACTAATAATTAGGTTAAATTAGTAATGTTTCACATGTAATATGTAACAATATAAGGATTTGTTATGGGGAATAATGGTGGAAAAACATATCCCATGCCCCCATTATATGTGTGAAGGGATGATATGTTTAAGGGTAGGGTTATTGGTATATAATTAGTTATAGTACCACTTAAGGACTCACCATCACTAGGTGAGGAAGCCTTAGCCTAAGCATGCTTATTTATTTCATCTCTTATAACATACAAAAATGCATCCATTAAGCCCTTGTTGTTATTAACTTGAGTAATTAAGGATTCTTTATCTTCCATTTGGAAAAAAATGACTTTTTCCATTGCTTATAAATGAAAAACTCAAAATTTAAAACAAATTACAACAATCACAAATATAATAAACCCTATGTCAATGTTAGGGTTTGGAGATCAAATATTGGATTCACTAAATGTTTAATCCTAAATTTGATAGGTATGGAGGTTATCTACAGGGTTAAGAATATATAAATGAATAAGCACAAGGGTGATAAACAAATATATAACAATTCAATTAATTTTCAAACATAGATAAACATTATTCTGACTTTATAATACTAAGATATGCCAAAAATAGAAAGTACAACTATTAATTGATGTTGTAATAAATTGAAAACAAGAGTACTTAACTTGTTTAATACATACATGTAAATCCAGGATGAAATAGGATGAAAGTAGACTGGATAGGGATTCTATAACAATCATCATATTTCAAAACTTTGAATTATGTGGCCTTGGATGCTTGCATCAGATCTAGACAGTTATGTCGATGTTAATGTGTAAGTTGGATGTAATTGTCCAGTATAAAATAGTGATTGGATCTAAATGCAACCACCTAAATCCTTTTGGGTTTTTTTTTCCTTTCTTTTAGTGTGTTCAGATTGTGTGCATGATTTGTCTCCCTTTATCAAATGATCAAACCTTGGTTTCCTCACCCTTGGAGTGACTATGGAAAAAATGGGTTAGTGGGCATGTGGTATTGAGCTTCCCCAAGGACCCCTCTATCAATATATGTTGCCTACATAACTAATACTCTAAAGAGGGCCTCATATCTATGTATTTCTCTTGTACATATTGGTTTGTGTGTGCATAAAGATGCAATGTGTGATAAGCAAGTATATAAAGTGACCTGGCTTATAACTTTTAAATATGGCTCATGGGATACTATTTGAATGCTTCAACTTGTAGAAATACTACTCCTATGATTGATATGGAAATAGGGATGAATAGGGCAAGTTTTCTCACTTAAATTCTTGATCGAGTCTTTTTAGTAAGTTACCTTGTGAGTTATTTGTTATTTCTAGGTGAGGAATGAATAGAGGTTAATCTTGTATATATACCATTCCCTTTTAAAAATTTATCATACTAAAGCACTTAGGCCAATCATTAGAATATGTTTTACTTACAAAATGGATGACTTTTGGGCACTAGACACTTACTTTGAAAATGGACATTAGCATCAACATAGCATCTAGCTAGGACACAAGTGTCCAAGAAATTAGAAAGTAGTTACAGGTTCAAAACTAGCAGGGAAAGATAATTTTTAGGTTTATAGCATTTTTCACAATATATAAGGCTTGGTCATTAGAATAACAGTGGTCAGACTAAGAGATAAGAAATTTGGCATGAAGATTTAGTGAATGTGAGCCTTTTGGTAGCAGGAAGGTATTTTCCAAGTGTACAAGACTAAGGTGTTAGATAATTCAAATTTAGTGTCTACAACAATAAAGTGTAGACCAAAATTTAGACTTGACATTGTTAATTTTGACCAAACCTTAGCATACATGACTTAAGCGTACACATATGACTCTTTCTTGCATTCTTTCCTAGCCATTTGCTTACCTATGGGCCTGACCTTGCTAATTTATTTTCATTCACATAAAAAAATCTCCCTAAATTTTACCTAAACAGGTTATTATCCTAAGTATATTATTGCTTGATCCCAAATCATTGTTTCTTGTATCTTGGAAGTTTAAAACAATAGTTAGATAGATCTAGTTACCATAGTCATCCACTTGTGTCAGATCAATATGTGCACCCTTTAATAACTATATTTCAAATTCAAACACTTTTATTCTTTGGCCCACACATTTTACATGGTTATTGAGGGAAATTACCCAAAGTTTCACCTATATATACACATCAAGCCTAAGCCCATTTTAATCTAGCACTTATCTAGCAAGCATCAAGCATCACACTTAAAGACTAAGGAATACATCTACACATCCTTGAGGCACTACCCTAAATCATCAAAATATGAAAATCCCTCAAAGGAAAAACCACTAAGATAAGTTTGATTTTATTTTAAGGTTAAAATCACAAGTTTTCAAGTGTCAAAATTCACACAAATTGCATACATTATAGCAATCAAGCACACACAAATTTGGTTAGGAGTATTACATGTGGTTTGAATGCTCTTCGAAGAATTGGAATGTAGGTAATGCTCAACTACTTGGTGGGGGATGGTTTAGGTTTTTTAACCCATCTTATCTAACCCCTTTTATAGGTGAATCGAGTGTCAAAATTGGATATAGGGTTTCAATTCGAAGGAATACAAATTTTATTAAGCCTCTAAAATTGCATAAAAAAAACATTTATATGTAGGTGCAGTGAAATATGATGGAATAGTTTATAAATTTTAACAAGAATAGATATAGCAGAAATTAGACATGTCTAGTTACCACAACCATTTGTGCATTACATGATCCATTCAAGCAAGATTCTAACAATCGGTTTTAGGATATAAGTGACCACATATCCATTTTAGGGCATTTATGGCGACTATACACTATAAAAAACCATAATCAAATAGGAAAAATTTAAGTACCCTTTTCTCTTGGTAATTTATATTTATATTAAATTTAATGAATCATTCCTTTGACTTTTACATTTAGATCTGAGTAATTTAGACATATCATATACAATCTGAATTATTCAAAAGTTTTATTTTGTTCAAACCATTAAATCCAAAATAAGATAAAACATAAAATCAACAAGGCTAAGAAAATTACAGAAAGTAGTAATAATATTAAAGGTTAAAGTAATAAGATAGAGGACGGGCATATGTGAGGACAACTTGGTTGTATTCCCCAAGGTCTTATCATGCAATGCACAACTAAAAATCCAGAAGGCACTAATATAGGGGAGCCCAAAGGTGATAGAAAGAGGTGATAAGATATGAAAACTAAGGTGTAAGATAAGGATGAGAGAGTCCAAAGGTGATATTAAGATAGATGAAAAGTAAACCCATAGGTGTAGGTGAATGAGTTAAGCTATAACACAAGATAGTTAGATAAAAAACTACAAGAAACATTAGCCTGAAAGAAAGTAAAATAATTATAAACAAGCAAGATATATGTATAAAAGGTGAAAAACATGCACAAAAAGGAAAAATAATAATGTCAAATGTTAATCATAGTAATTTAAAAAAACTAAGCGTTGGATGGCTCTTTAAAAATGTGTCCTTCATTAGTTTGAAATCTATAAGTGTTAGGTCTAAGGATGTCTTTGATAAGGTAAAGACCCCACCACTTTTCAACGTATTTACCCTCTTTGTCATTGGTTGAATTTAATTTCAACACTAAATCTCTAACATCAAAATTTCTATTTTTGATATTTTTGGTGTGTTTCTTAGGTATATGAGTTTTATATTGTTGAATTGTGTTGGAGAGCAATTATGTGTCTCTTGTCAAAGAGATATAAATCATGAAGGTGGGCTTCAAGGAGATCTACATCAAGTATAATACCATGAAGATAAATGTGTAATGAATGTACTCTAATTCTAGTGGTAATATAGTTTCAGAACTATAAATTAGAGAGAATGAAGTTTCCCTAGTGACAACATGAATACTAGTGTGGTAATCCCAAAGTGCAACATGAGCTTAAGAATCCATTAAGTACAAGAATCTATAATAGTATTCTAAAATATATTTTTAAGTATCTTTTTGGTTGCTTCATCTTGGCCATCACACTTAGGATATTAAGAAGTGGAAAATTTGTGCACATTCTTAAATTTGGAGAAAAGTTGTTGCATGTCCTTGTTTTTTAAATTCACACCACTATCAATTATAATAGTGTGTAGAATTTCAAAGTGAAAAATTATTTGGTTAAGGATGAATTTGGAGATGGTAATGCTAATAACATTATCAAGGGGCATATAATCCACCCACTTGGTAAAAGCACATGGTGGTAGTGATTATAAAAACATGGTCATATTATAATTGAGACAATATGCCAATGAGATCTAATCCTCGCACAAAGAATGGTCAAGTAGATTTAAGTGTTTGAAGCTCAAATAAAAGATAATGAATAATATTATTATGTAATTGATAATGATTACACTTCTTAGCAAAGGTGATGGCATCTTTCTCAAGTGTTTGGCTAATAGTAACCCATGCATAGGCATTTTGGGGTTGTATGATGTTCACTAGAATGACCTACACAAATGCCCCTTTGTGATTTCTCATGAAGAGGAGGACATCATATTTAATAACACATAAAATTAGGATGCCCTAAAAGTTATGATAATAAAGGATGTTATTCTTAAGGACAAACTTAAAGTCTTACTTGTGAATTATAATCTTTTCATGAGAGTCAACTTCAGGTGGACAAGTCTATTTTTTTATAAATTGGATAATGTTTGCATACCAAGGGCTTTGTCATGTGGTGATAACCTTAATGTGAAAAATAAGAGAGTTATCCTTTGGGTTTAGGATACATGGTTTTTTTCTCATGTAAAATATAAATTGGTCATCATATAATGCTTTATGTTGGTGGAAAAGTGAAGCTAAAGAGCCAAAAGAATTGGTGATAACATTTACTTCTCTTAGGATTGGATCAATAGTGAAAAATTTTGAATTATTTAACAAGGTTTGTAGTAAATTCATGATATGTATTAAGTTTCTCACTTTTACATTGATAGATGCCACTAATTTGGAGGCATACAAGTTGAGAATCGCCTAGAACCTGTAAGTAAGAGATATCAAGGTTGATGCCTATTTGCATACCAAGTATAAGAGTTTTGTGTTTATCCATGTTCTTAGTAACATCTAATTTGAATAAAAAATTTAAAGGAGTGGTATTTATAAGAGTGTCAGAAAGTAAACATCCTACCCCAGCTCCTTGTAAACACTTAGCTCCATCAAAGTGGAGTGTCCAATTATCCTCATGCAAGTCGATTATGTCTTCAGGTTGTTCTTCATGTTTAGTTTTCTTAGTTTATTTGTTTTTAGACACTTGAATTTTAGGATCTTCAAGGGCTTGGTCCTTGAGATCAGTTTTAAAATTATGGAATCAATATTTAAGGGTCGTGACTTGATAAACACCCTCGATGAAGAGGATGTCTTCATCAGGAATGGAATATTGAATGTGCCATTACAAAAGAAAGGGTGTCATGAAAAGTTGATTGGGAATAACTTGCCCTTGATTTATATTTGAGTGACAATATTAAGGTCAAATTCCATCAAGAGAGTCATCCATTTTTGAAATCTATCACTATGTAAAAATGCCTTGGAGAAGAAATAGTGAGGGGATACGAATAAACAATGACATGTGTCATTTTATAAAGCATGTAATGCCAAATATTTGTGGTTGAAAAATATACGGTGAGACAATCATACTCAAATTTGGTATATTGAGTATCATAATCAATCAAATCACAACTAATGTGATAGATGGCATATTCATTGTCAAACTCATCTTGTTGTGCAAGTATTAGCTCAAGTAAGTTAGGGGTAATATATGTTTCAAAGTATGATGACAAATTAAATTCCTAGTCAAGTTATGAAAATTTGTTTGATGAGCTTCAGTCCATTCAAGAGTGACACCTTTCTTGAGATGAGAGTATACCAAAATGAGTTTGATAAGAAAATTTAGGTACAAAATCTCAAAATTACCCCAAGCTTCCCAAGTTAGGTGCAAATGTGAAAGATAGATATTGGTTTAGGCATGCCCATAATAGCTTTGACTTGGGAAGGATCTACGTCAATCCCTCATCTAGGTACAAAAAATCCTAAAATCTTGTTGGATGTAACATTGAAGGCATACTTTTTAGGATTAAGCTTAACTTTGTATCTAATGAGATACTAAAGGATGATAACAAGGTCACAAGGGTGATATTAACAACACTTGGATTTGGCTATGAGATCATTCCCATAAGTTTTGACTATTTTATGGATAAGATAATGAAAAAAGTGAGTCATGGCATGTTGGTAGGTTGCCCCAAAAGTTTAATTCCCAAAAGGCATCTTAACATAGCAATATGTGTCCCACACGGTCATAAAGATAGTCTTATATTGATCTCCAGGAGAGATTTGAATTTGATTATATCTTAAAAACTTCTATGAGGGAAGTCATCTCATAGCTAGTGATAAATAAAAAATGGCATTAATGGAAGGTAGTGGGAAATTGTCCTTAGGGCATGCTAAGTTTAGATTAAAATTTTCAATCTGTATGAAAATGGCCATTATGACTTTATTGAAAATGAGGACTATGTTAGAAACCCATTTAGATTAATATAATGGATTAATAAACTTAGCATCGAGGAGCTTAATGATTTCTTTGTAACAACGCTTAGGGGAGATTTTTTATTAATTTAGGCGAATGAGAGTGGTATAAAGATAAGTGATGATATTATGGACATCGATGTTAAGGTTAATGGTGGGCATGTCCTCATATGACCAAGTAAAAGCTTCCTTGAATTTTTTCAATGAATGGACTAAGGTTATCATTTTCTTCAGGAGTGATATAAGTAGAGAAAAGGATAGGACAATAGTTATTAAAGGTTCCTACGTTAATTTCCCTAGCTTCTTTGAGGAGCATTGCATTATCATCTTGAAAGTGATAATGTTTAAGATGAAAGCTAGAAAACTATCCTTGGGATTAACACTAGTGACAAATTTGTGAAAATGCAGAGAAGTATACACAAAATGTTCGAGTTTATGATGTTGGCGAGGAAGTTGAGGTTCCCTTACATCTAAAATAGCTTCATCACTAGGTAGAGTAGGTAAATCACCATTATATTCAATTTCCATGTCTATATCAATGTATATATTACAATTGGTGTCAAATATCATGTTAATTTATCTCATAACAATCGCTTTGGCATCTAGGGCAATTTTTGTAAATGTGGGAGATTGTTAGGAAGAGTTTTTTATGATATCGACCATGCCGATGTAGTTAGACATTTTTTGATTAAATTTAACTATATTAGCCCAAGGGATATAGATGGATTTGACTATGCACTATGTATTTGGGTCAATGCAATTACTTTTGACCGATTTAATATGAATTTTATGTTAGTTAAGATAATTAGAACTTATAGGGATAAGATGGTTGATATTGTATGTTTTGGTCTGCATTATATCAACACTAGCGATAGAATTAGATTCTTGGTGCTTTGGGTGAACTATATTAGTGATTTGAGTTAGTCTTGGCTAGGAAAATATACTTTTGGGGATAGTCAAATCTGAAGTTTATCAACATGTGTGATATAGTTAGACTATGTTGAAATTGTTTGGATAGTACCAACATGATTGATATAGTTTATTTTTATTAAAAAAATTAAAAATGATTTTGGAAATGGATTTTGAATAATCTTTAGAAGAAAAATTAACGATTTATTTTAACACCTAGCTTATATTTTCTAAGGATTAATGAGAGGCACATAACCTTCTATGTCCACACATTCTTCTTCATCTCTCGAATCAAAGCAAGGATCAAGATCATAAGAAAGGTGTACTAGGTTGACATCTAGATTGAAAGTGTGAATTTTGTAAAATGATAATTGATAATGAATAAAATCCAAGTTTTTATCTTGAGTTTGGGAAATAATGTAATTTTTCATCATAAGTCATAAAAATAAAACATGTTTAGTTAGGGTTTTTAGGTTTTTTATTTGGAAGTATCATTTGGAGATAAAACAAATTGATTAAAGGCTTGAGGAGAAAATAATAATGATTATTGAAAAAGCTTAGCCACCCCATATTCATTGCATTCATAATATTATTCATCTTGATAATATGCATTATCATTACAAGGTGGGTTTTCACTATCATCATTAGGGAAGGGAAGAGACCTATCTCTTGGTGAAAGAGATGGAGGAAGCCATTTTTTTAGGATGTGATGTCACTATTCATAGTCATTATTCATGAATCACTATTCATATGCACTATTCATGGTCAATATTCATGATGATGTGGCTTGCTAGTGATGTGGATGGTTAGTGATGTGATTGATTGGTGATGTGGCAAGGGCCCATGGAAGGTATCCCATGAGTGATCAGGTTGATGTGATGGGAGTGGGGCATAACACTCCACCAAGGCACATGGGTTTGTCCTTCGTAGACACATGGGTGGAGTCACAAGGTGCAAAATATAAAAGGGTTGGTGTGTGTCAAATTTTTAAGGGACCCTATGATTCCATGTGTGGAGATAGTCAAAAGATGGTTTTAAGCATCTTTAGGACTCATGTGGTCATATGGATAATGAAGACAAGAAATATACTATAGCAGATTGACCTCACATCTGTGTGGGAGATAATGGTTTTGAAGCCACATGGAGGTGGCACATGTTATTTTCTAAATTAAAGATGCCTTTGAATACTTTTACACATAGAGATAACACCACCAATTTTGAGGAGCACATGTTCACCAAGTTGGTGCTTTTTTTGGATTCCACTATTCATTCTCTCTCCCCCCCTTCTCTCTTATTTTAAAATGCATAAATATATATTATCTATCTCATTGTTATTTATCCAATTAGTGGATCCATGTACGATCATGCTTACATTATTGAAGGTTGGATCCTATAGGCTAGTTTAGCTTGGTTCACAACCTGAATGCTTCTAGTGGAAGCATTAAGTGCTTGTATGTTAGCACAATTGGAGTTGTTGGATGAGCTTTTTTAGAAGAGAGATTGATGTTGAATTAATGAAGTCTAGAATCTACCATTTTGCCCATGGTTTTTCCTTGCACATTTCAATGTTTCTACATAATCTCTTGTGTAATATGTCTTCTTTCTTGTCTGTCTTTGTAGCTCATTTTTCACATTGTTTACTTGCACTGTAAGATATAGTTCATTGATCTAACATGTAGTATCAGAGCTTTATTTCTAACATCTGGTATCAGATATTTGGTTGTGAAGCTTTGATTTATAATAGTTGGTATTAGAGACATTGTGGAAAACTCTATGTGTGCATGTTTTCTATTTTTGGATAGTTTTGTGCAAGTGTAAGCTACTGTGATAGGAGGAGAGATAAATTTGGAGTTTAAATAATAAAAAAAGTTTTTTTTTGTTTTGGCAGGTTTATCTTTATGGAGCTATGGAGGATCTCTTGGTGAAGATCTTGTTCTCTTCATGTTGCTAAGGAGAATCCAGTAGGAGAGTTGGAGGAGAAAGCTTAACAATATTTACCAGACAAGTCAATAGCCTACACAGTATTCCTATATAAGAAGCAACTTTACATCTTGAGGAGCAAGTTGGACTCCTTTGGAGGAGGTGGAGGTAGACAAGGCATGACCTTGTTATGGTTCTTAGCAACAAACAAAAAGGTTGTTGATGTGTTATCCTATTGACCACATGTTGTTAATTGAGATGTATAAGAAGAAAAATCCATGCACAGGAAGGAGGCACATAGAAACCTAAATTTGTACCTATTTTGAAGTAGTTGAGGATGAGGAAGATGAAGATGGAGATGAACAAGTGAGACCTATTATTCCTATTAAGCATAAAATATACTGAGAGGGGGGTGAATCAGTATATTATATATCTTTTTACTTAATCTAATTTCTTTTCTTTAACCACTTAATCACACATTCAAGATATGCAATAAAATTGAAACAGTAATTTGAACCACACGAGAGAGAGAGAGAGAGAGAGAGAGAGAGAGAGAGAGAGAGAGAGAGAGAGAGAGAGAGAGAGAGAGAGAGAGAGAGAGAGAGAGAGAGAGAGAGAGAGAGACCATATTTTTATGTGGAAACCCAAAGTGGGAAAAACCACGGAGAAAAATCTCAAGTATATGAATGAGCACCAACTCAAAATACAAAGTTCGTAAGCACCAACTTGCAGGAGCACCAACCCTTTGCCGAGCACCAACACAACAACTATTTGTGAGCCCCAACCCACAGGAGCACCAACCCCTCTTGTGTATAAAACACAACTATGTCTCAATGTTGCTTACTCAACAAATGATAGAACTCTACAATATCTCCTACTTTTCTCTCTTCAAAAACAAATACAAACCATGCACTCTCTTTCATATTACAAATGGCTTCTCAAGCCTTTATTTATAGCTTTCCAAATGACCTTTGGAATTCACCCTTTATGACCCTTCAATTCTTATGGAAAATGGTGCCAAACTTGCATGACCCTTCGTATCCTTACATTTGAAAAGTCATATGGTGACCCTTCATAAGCAAAAGCATCCTTTCCTCTTTTGTCTTTATCTTGGTGACTTTTCGTATTACTCAAAGTGTCCCTTCATGGAAAAATGCACCATATCTCTTTTGTCTTCACATGGTGACTCTTATAATTCCTAAAGATGACTCTTCATGAGAAAATGTGTCCCATTCCTCTTTCATATTTTACCCCGTGACTCTTTGAATTATCAATGGGCCCTATTTTGATTTATATGCAACCAAAAATATATTCATTAATATTAACACACATTAACCAAGATATGAATATTAAAAACACCATTAAATGTAATGGGTCCTTTATCACCAATAATGCTAGACCTTTGACATCAATGATAATATTTCCAACAGTTCCTAGAAGGAGAAGGTCATGTGTTTGGACACGTGGTAGAGTAGTGATGCATTTTGGATGCATTTTTTAAGCTTAAAAACTCTATAGGTGCATTGGTGCATCGAGTAGTGTGATTACTTCCCTAGAGCTATGATTGGTCCACTTATGTCATGGTTAGCATGGTTGGTAGCTTAAGGCTACATATAGAAGAACAACTGAGACCTAGTGTTCTCGAAAGGAGAAGGATGATGTTGACCATATAACTTAGGGTGATAGAGTGTTGTGCATATAGCTGTGGTATTGGCCAGGTAAAATGATGCATGGACTAAAATTGGAAGCATATGAATTAGTGTTTTGGAAACATTCGGTAGAGCATGATGCATTCTTGAGGCTCAAAAACTTGGTAGGTATAGTGATGCAATGAGTAGCATGATGACTTCCCATGAGTTGTGATTGGTCCTATGATCTTGTGCCATGTTGATAGCTTCGAAAGCTATGTGGAGAACTCTAGTTAATGAAATCACTGTATAGGTTAGTGTTGGTACCACACATGTAGTATAAAAAATTTAGTACCTTTATGGAGAGCCAAGTGTTTAGTAGAGGTTATTTCTATGTCTTGTGACATGTTGGATGTAGACCCCAACATGATCACTGTTGTGATGGCTCATGTGATAAGAACATGATGAAGGTGGTAGATGGAGCAAACCAAGGATGGAGATATACAAGATCAAAAAAGCAAGGAAGTTACCCACTTTTTGAATTTTGAATTGTCTTCCAAAAATGTTGTATAATTGTGAAGAAGACATGTTGTATCATGTGTATTGGATTCATCAAGAGTAGGAAGCCTCGTGTTGCCATGGTAAACACTAAATTAGATATTCCTAAGTAGTGGGAGTTATGAGCAGTGCATGGCAGAATCCTAATTGGAGGATTGGTCTATGTGTGGATAAGTGAAGAGTCACTTTAGGTGTTGCAATCTACTATAAAAGAGTACATGTTGACAAAGTCAGTCAGGACATAGAAGTTTTAGTAGTGCAAGAAAACTTCTACTGGGATTGTGTCAAGTTAACAGAGGGCATTTATGAGTAGTTGGTTGTATAATACTTAGGTATGGTAAAATCTTGTGTATATTGACTTCAAGTGGGAGTATGTTAGGATGTGAATTCACTATTCACAATCATTATTCACAAATCAGTATTCACATGCACTATTCATGATTATGTGGCCCGATGGTGATGTGGATGGTTAGTGATGTGGCTCATGAGTGATGTGACTAATTGGTGATGTGACAAATGGCCCATGAAGGGTATCCCATGAGTGGTTAGGTTGATGTGATGGGAGTGGGGCATAGCAATCCACCAAGGCACATGGGTTTGTCCTTGGTAGTCACATGGGTGGTGTCACATGGTGTAAAAGGCAAAAAAGTTGGTGTGGATCAAATTTCTAAGGGACACCATGATTCCCACATGTGGAGATAGTCAAAATATGATTGCAATCATCTTTTGGACTCATGTGGTCACATGGAGAATGAAGACAAGGAAGCTACTCTAGCAGATTGACCTCACATGTGTGTGGGAGATAATGGTTTTGGAGCCACATGGAGGTCTCACATGTTCTTGTCTAAATTAAATATGCCTTTGAAGACTTTTGCACATGGAGACAACACCACCACTATTGAGGACCACATGTTCACCAAGTGTGGTGCATTTTTTGGGTGCCACTATTCATTCTTTCTCCCCTCTCTCTCTTTCTTGTTGTAAAATGCATAAATATGCATTAACACTCTCATTGTAATTTATCCAATTAGTGGATCCATGCAAGCTTGTGCTTGCATGCTTAGAGGTTGGATCCTATAGGATAGTTTAGCTTGGTTCATAACCTGAATGCTTCAATTGGAAGCATTGAGTGCTTGTATGTTAGCATTATTGGAGTTTCTAGAGGAGTTGTTGTAAAAGAGAGGTTGATGTTGAATTAATGAAGTCTGGAAGCTGCCATTTTGCCTATGGTTTTCATTGCACATTGCAAGGTTTCCACATAATCTCTTGTTTAATGTGTTCTCTTTCTTGTCTATGTTTTTGTAGCTTATTTTATGAATTATTTACTCGCACTGTATGATATAGTTCATTGATCTAACATGTAGTATCAGAGATTTATTCCTAATATATGGTATCAGATCTTTGGCTTTGAAGATTTTATATCTAACAATTTTTAGATATAAGGTGGTAGTTGGAGGTGTTACAAGTGATTTGAATGTTGTTACGTTCTTCATCATCAAATTCAAGAAGAGACTTGTATATTTGGATGCATGTTGATGAACTTAGGAAAATCACAATGATTAGTGGTTTGGTTAGTAGGAATGTGAAATGGTGTTTTAGGATTTGTTAGTTTGAGATCCTATGGTTTAAGATTAGCTTCATATTTATAATGAAAACCTTCATGAATTAACTTTACACATTGGCAACCAGAGGAAGCAATGGATCTAATGTAATGATTCTAAGGATAACCTACGAGTAGGTTATAAGAAAGTGGAAGATCAAGAGCTATAAGCTTAGTGCTAATAGTTTTGGATGTTATAGTGAGAGGAAGCCAAATGCAACCAAGAAGAATTTTGTTGTTATTATTGAATTCACAAAAAGTAAGTTTAGTTTTATTAATATCTTTAGCGATATAGCCTAGTTTTTTAACTAACCACAAGGAGTGACATTAATTCTCAAACCTTCATCCACCAAGACTTTCATTCTTTCAAAATAATTGATCATGGTGATAATAAAGAGAGGTGGGTCATTGGTGTGAAAAATAATCATATCATTGATCATAACATCCTTGGGAAACTCATTTGAGAGTCTAGTATAAGGTCGAGGATGGGATATAGTTTTAATAGAAAGAATTTCGGTAGGTTGTGGACATTTAGGTGCTTGACTAGAAGTTTTAGTTTCATTTGTAGAAGGTATTTATTTTATGTCTTTCAATTTTTGTACGATAATTTTCCAATGATAGAGTGATGCCCTCATGAGTTCCATTACAAGAATCTTACAAGCTTAGTGTTAAGGTCTTCTAGGAAGTTCCATTAAGATGATTTTTAGTAAGAACTGTAACAATATTTTGTGTGAGTAAAGGGTTTGATTTGGGAGATTTGGTAATATAAGGAGGTTTATCATTAAATTGAGGATCCATTGGTAGAGGAGAATCATCAGATGGTGAATCAAAAGTTATTTTAGAGGTGGTTTCATCCTTGAGAAGCATTTTATCTTAAGAAGGGTTCTTAGGTTTGGTAACAAGATCTTTGTGAGTGGGCTTATGTTGGTAGTTAACATTTTGTACATTGATATATCTAGAATTGAGGTAGTATTGGTCATAATTTTCATCAACAACACCTAAAATTTTGGTCATAAGGGTGGTATTGGGATTAAAAGATTATTGAGGTTTTTGAGATTTTTCATTTTGAGAGTGATGTGTTCGTTTAGGTTGATTCACTTAGTTTGGTCGAGCTTTAGAAGCCTTGAGATATTATTTATACCACTCTTTAGATATAGCTTCATGGTTGAAGTGTTCACCTAACATGAGGTCATAATAAAAGTTCTAAAGTTTATGATAATATTCATGAGAATTATCAACTAAGGCATGAAATCAAAAAACTTGTTAGCATGGTACCATGGTGGAAGAGGTTTATATTCATCAAAATTCAAAGGCCTAGAAGGTGGCATGAGTTTCTTAATTTCTTGAATACTTAATGGTGGGAAAGTAGGGTTTGAATTATTTTAATTAATTAAATTTTTTGATGGAGCTACTCCTAGCTTGGGTTGGGTAACTCTATTATGAGAAGCATTTATATTTATAACAATAGTTGATCTTTGAAAAGATTTCTTACTAGAATTTTGAGAAGGTTCATATTGGTTCATGAGGTAATGTTATCTTTTAGCTTGATCGAAGGCTTCTTACAATGTCTTCAGAGAGAAGTACCTAGCTTTGTATTGGAGTGGGGATTGTAAAGCAACGAGGAAAATCTTGAAAATGTTTTCATTCTTCAAGTCATAATTCAATTTATGGGCCAAAGATATCCATCACTTTATGAAATCACAGGCCTATTCTTTATGTAATTGCTTAGCATTAAAAAATTTCTATGACTATTCTCAAGAAGGTCATGATATTAAAATTTTGTTAATAAAGCGTTGACTAAGTAATCTAGTTGTCTAATTGAATGGGTAAGAAGTTGGTTATACCATTCTAGTGTGTCTCCAACCAAAGTTATAACTAGAAGCTTGGTGGTTGCATAAGTATTATTTTAGATCCACTTTTTGGAGAGGTTTCCAAATTCTCTAAGATGAAGGGTATAATTAGTAGTCCTATCATATGTTATGCTTGGAGAAACACCTCCAATGTCCATGAAAATGATGTAGAGAGATAGAGGTTAGTTTTCAAGAATTTGAAACATTTTGTTAGGAAAAAAGGGTTGTGGAATGATGTTCCCATTAGCATCCGAAAGAGGATGGAGTGCAAAATTTTAGTTTGGGTTAATTACAAACAACTTGTTGAGGTTGATTAACCAATTTCAAAGGATGGTTTTGCATATGGAACATTTGATTAGTATTTATAGTTTGCATAAGATCCATTTGGTCCAGTAACTTAGCAAAGACTTACACACTGTCAACAATAATATTTTAAGTAGAATTTGTGGTAGCATTATTGATAAAAGGAGGATTACTAGGAAAAATATTGACAACATTTGTATTAAGAGTAGGAATATACGTGGAAGTACTAGTTTCAAAGTAGATTTGTTAAGGTTCTTAAGGATTCCATCCTCAGTTGGGGTATAAACAAATTTTGAATCGAGATATTTAATATGATGGTTGGAACTTTTAGGATCACTATCGAAAGATATTGAAACCATGTTATATTAGATAAATCAAGATTTATATTGAGAAAATATGCACCATGAGGATTTACCTTAAATGGTTTGCATGGGAGGGATAAAGGAACTATCCATATATAATATAAATGGGTTGAGACTCACTAGAAAAACCCAAGGAAGGGACATCATTGTCAAATGATGCCAAAATCTTAGAAGCTAGGAAAAGAAAAGAAAAGAAAAACATAAAACTAATCCAACCAGTGGTGGGATAAGATTCACATTGGGTTCACCAAAATTTATATTGGGAAAATATGGTTAAAAATATAAATATCCTCAATTATAGGAAAGAGATAAGATCACATTAAGACCAACTCCATATAATTAGCCCCACCACAAAGTGAGGCATAGGTTGAAATTAAGAGTTGTTTATAAGTGGGGTATCAAGTATATAATAAGGAAACAAAATTCAAGGAACTAATGAGCAAGGAAACCTATATCCAAGATGGTAAAAATCTAAACTAAAGGTAGAGGAATTCTATTAGGCGGCAACCAAGAGATATATAAACTAAGGGTTGCAACCAATAGATATCTAACTAAGGATATAACGACATACAAAAATAACATAAACAAAGCTAAGAATGTAGCATAAGATAATAAGCATATAAACCAAATAAAATAAATAGTTTAGAGATAGGGATACATACCTTAGGTTGACTTCTTGGTGCATCAATCTCCTCCTTAGCTCAAGTGGTACTTTATGAGAGATGTTGTAGGTGAAGACTCAAATGGCAAGAATGAAGACCTAAGTATCCCTAATTGATGACTTCAAAGACTAAGTTGGACCTATTTGGTTAAACTTTATTCTATTGAACTTCAAGGACCTTGAGCAAGACTAGATCTCCACAAGAATAAGCTCATATACTCTAACTACTCTTCTTCTACTAAAAGTATGAGATCACTATATATACAGATCTAACTCTTAAAAGTGAACGAATAAAATTCCACCTCACTCAATCCAAATCAAAGTAAAATGAAGATTTGGACAGAAAATAGTACTACATCAGACATGTTGAGTTAGTATAGAAAGACAAACAACTATATCAAGCAGGACCAATATAGTTGGAAAAGGCCACAAGAAAGAAAAATAAGTGCATCAATCATGGATAATATGGTTATAAAAATAGGGTATAGAACAAAACAACTTGATCAACATTAAGTTAGTTGGGAGAAATCTTGAAACTACACAAAAGAGGCAAAAATCAGAGAAAAGAGTAATGAAGGAGGATAAAATTATCAAATAACAAGATAATCAGTGTAAATAAGTATAATAGGTGATCATATGATAATAATATCTCATAAAATACCATGATCCAACCCAACCTTGATCCTAGTGTACTCTTTAAGATGTACACTTAGGGAGAAAGATGTGTTAACGAGTCTTACAAAAGAAACTATTAATGACTATAAAATATAGGTTCATACACTTACCAATTTAAACATGATACACTGATTGTCAGTTTTTAGTTCTTCAAAGTGCACCTTATTGGGATTCTAGAATAGAGCTATCCCACCCACTATGACATTCACAATACTACTAAATATTTCCCTATTAAGGATTTCAAACACACTAATATTATGATCATTAATTCTTTCATGTTTCATTTCTCAAAGCATTAAAACACTTGGATTTTTGATATCAACAATGTGTCTAAAAAATCTCCTTTTGGAGGGGGAATTAGGGCCCTTGATGTTCTAGGAAATTATCTTTATTGGGTAGATTTTACTCTTTTTGTGCCCACCAAGAGATTTTATAGAATAATTTGGATACCTAACATGACTTACTCCATGGTTTCAGTGTGTCATTTCTTCTTCTGACTAGATCTAGCCTATTTTTTCTTCCCATAGTCTCTTTTCATGTTTTTATTTTTTGTTTGAAGAATTCCCAAGCTTGAGTCCTCAATATTTGAATCTATTTACTCATAGAAGTCATGGATAAATCATGATTTTATTATTGAATATATCCTTTATTCTCAATGGTGACTCCTTGTGTAGTTTGCATGTGGTTTATTTTCTACTAAGCTAGATCACTAGTGTTGGGCTCGTGTATAAGTTTTTTCAAATCTTTCTTGAAGTTGTACTATACTATTATGTATTCATTGTTAGCCATATGTGCTTATGTAGAGAATTGAGATTCAATTTTTTTATGTCTTATTGCCTCATGTTTATTTCACTCATTTTTATGCATTTCCCTTGGATTAATTTGATACAATGTTATGTGTTTTGTTTCTTATGATATATTTTGATTTGGGATTAATAAAGCCTTCACTATCCTTTTATGTTGTCACTAAAAATTTTCATTTTGGAGGGAGGGGCATTATATGATAAGATGATCATACTCATGAAAACTTCTACATCTGAATTAGATGCTTTTGTAATCGAATCGAGATCTTGTGTTTAAGTCATTTCTCCTACTTTCAACATAATATTCTTGGGCAAGGGTTTATGTTGAGTATGATGATAATTTGGGCACTTGATTATTGATATTATATTTAGTTTATTTGGTATTTTAAGTGTTTAAAAAGTTTATTTAATTTAGATATGTCCTTAATTAGTTGTTTGGTCAATTTTGGACACTTTCTAGGATTTCTTAAAGATAGATAGAAATGTCAACTAGAGTCTAGTCCATTGAATATTTAGTTAACTGAATTATAAAGTTATTCAAACTTAGATTTTTATAGTTCTATTTTAAAATTTTCTATTTTTAAAATTCTATTTTTAGACTTTTACTTGTCTAGTGTGCATGTGAGTGTGTATGTTTATCTAACTACTGAAGAGGCTACTTGCATGATGCCCATATATTATCAATGAGTTAAACTTGTCATTTAATCTATTTTTAGTTTACTTAGTGTTTAATTAAATTTACTTATATACTTAACTTACAATGTAAGTTACCTTGTTATTGCACAAGGGTAAATGATTTAATGCATGGAATGAGGGTTTATGGATAAACTATTCAATATAGTGTTATAGTAAGAAATATTTTGAGATCATTATTTGAATACATATTTTGATGACTCTTGAATATTTTAAATACATGAACACTATTAGTTTTAATGAATTGGTTGATTCTCTCTTAACCCATGAGGATAAGATGAGACTATACACAGGATATCAACAACTCGTACACAAAGGTTTCAAATACCAAAGAAAAAAATAAAAATAAAAATCAAGAGAGTTATAAGAACTTGCTCAAAGAAAAAAATTAAAGCTAAATTCACATGTAAGAGTAAAAAATATTTTATTTGTTAGTCCTGCAAAAAACCAAGATACATGATTAAAGATTACATGATACTAGCATCTAAGAATCAAACTAATCAAGAGAGTGAAAAGAAATATTTTTAAGTTGAGAAAAGTGATGTTCAATAGGGTTGAGATTATTTTTTTACATGAAATTTTGGAATAGAGGAAGCAAATAATTTTTGGTTTCTTGATTTAGGGTGCTCAAATCACCTAACAAGTCACAAAGATGGTTTCATCAAGTTAGACGACTCTTTCGAAAGCCATGTACAATTGAGAGATGAAAAGTCCATCAAATTTGAAGGAAATGGCAGCATGAAAATCACAAAAAATAAAGTTAAGATTTAAATAAAGGATCCGAAGAGTATTGATCATAATTTCACAGGTTGTAGTGATGAAAGTAAAGCATACAAGTTTTATAATCTTACTAGTAAATCCACAATTATTTACGAGTATTGTATTTTTTTTGAAAATGAGGTGTATGTTGATTTTTATCATGTAGCTACATAAGTAATAAGTGAATGAGGAAACCTCTTGAAATTTATTTTTAGAGCTTATAAATTCCTGCACATGTTTTTAGCTCAACAAGAAATAATACTAGCTATTTGCAAAAGACTATGCATGCATCTTCATCAACTCCAAACAAGAACAAATGATTATTGAAACCATATCCAACCAATCAAATGTTGCATAAAAATTATGAGATAATGATTAAAAGGCTTGAAATAAATAATACAATTTTTTTTATGATGTTTATGATGAAAATATTATGTTTGCATTATCTTCTTTGGGTTGTGAACCTAGAAGTTATGTAAAAGTTAGTCAAAGGAAAGTGTGGGTTGATGTTATGAAAATAAATATGGATTCAATTGAGAGGAATGATACATGGAATTTAGTTTAAAATCCATTGAATAAATATGTCATTGGTACAAATTTGATCTACAAGGTCAAAGTTAAGAGTCATGGTATAGTTGACAAGCTAAAAGCTATACTAGTTACAAAATGATTTGCACAAACATATAGGGTTGACTATGAGGAAAACTATGCACCTATCATACGTTAAGATTATACAATACTAATTCTTGTTTTAGTTGATCATAAATGATAAAAAATCCATCAAATGGATGTTAAAAGTGCATTCTTAAATGCAGTGATTGAAGAAGAAGTATATGTGGGGCAACCACAAGGTTTTGAGATAAAGGGTAAATAATTTTGGTTATATGAGTTGAAGAAGGATCTTTATGGGTTGAATAGAGATCCAAGAGATTGGTACTCAAGAGTCAATAATTTTTTATTGGATCAAGGCTTTTTAAGAATTCAAAATGAACTAAATATTTACATACAAACATTGGATTCTAATGTTTTATATGTTTATCTCTATGTAGATGACTTGATCTTTATAGGTATCTCTATGGAGATGTTGAATAGCTTCAAAGAAGGTATAAAAATAAAATTTAAAATGACTGATATTGGACCTATGAATTACTTTATTAGCATGTTATTCCATCAAAATAAATAAAAAGTATTCATTTGTCAAGCCAAGTATTCCCAAAACATGTTAAAAAGTATAATCTTCAATATTCAAAGCCCATAAACACTCCAATTATAAGTGGAAAAAATCCAATGAGAAATGATAGAATTATTTCAGCTGATAAAAATACTTTTATAAGTATGGTAGGAGGTTTGATGTATCTCACTATGACAAGACATGATATCAGTTATAGGGTTTCACTAGTTTATAGATTTATAGACAAACTGTCATTGAAGTATTTGCAAGTAGTAAAGAGAATTTTTAGATATATAATAGGTATTTATAATCATGGTATTCATTTCAAAACAATAAGGTGTTTATGTCCCATTAGATACAAAAATTTAGATTAGAGAGGATATCTTGATGACTTGAAGTCAACTTTAGGTTATTATTTCACATTGGGAAGTGGGTTGGTTTTTTGGTCTTCAAATAAACAAGTTACAATTACATTATGCTCTACTAAAGATGAGTATAGAACCCTTACATCAGCTTGCACATATAATTATGGTTGAGAATACTCTTGACTAATTTTAGAGAGACTTAATTTGAGCTAACACAGATATTTTATGATAACAATAGGGCAATACAATTATCCAAAAATATAGTTTTCTATACTAGAACCAAGCACATTGAAATCAAACAATATTTTTTAAATACTTGGTCAATGATAAATATTTTTTCATTGAGTATTTGAGAATTTAAGAATAATTTGTTGATATTATCGCCAAGGGATTGCACAAACATATTTATCAAAGACTTAGGAGATGACAGGCATCTCTCTTTTTTGCATCAAAGGGTGAATGCTGAGTATGATACCAATTTGGGCACTTGATTGTTGATACTAGATTTAATTTATTTGGTATTTTAACATCTCTTTTTTTTGCATCAAAGGGTGAATGTTGAGTATGATGCCAATTTGAGAACTTAATTTTTGACATTAGATTTAGTTTATTTGGTATTTTGGGTGTTTAAGAAGGTTATTTAAATCATTTATGTCCTTAATTAATTATTTGGTCAATTTTGGAGACTTTTAAAAAAATTCTTAAAAAATAACTAGAAATGTCAATTAGAGTCCAGTTCATTGTAGTTTACTGAATGTTTAGTTAAATTTAACTCTAAAGTTATTCTAAATTCTATTTTTAGACTTTCACTTGTCTAGTATGTATGTTTATTTAACTAATGAAGAGGCTTATTGAATGATGTCCACATCTTATTAGTGAAAACAAAAAAATCTTTAACTTTTATTTTTGATTTTCTTAGTGGTTAAGTAAAGTTCTTTATTTAGTTTTTACTTTTAGACTTAACTTACAATGCAAGATAACTTGTAATAAGCTTATTTTAGTTTTTTTATCAATAAAAATTTCACACAAAGTTAGTGTGGTGCATTAATTTGAATTAAGATACCTTTTTACATGTCTAATCTTTGATTTTATTACAAAGATACAATAATTTAGACCAATAAACATATATTTTCAAGTTTGAAGTTATTCAATACAGTTTTTTATCAACGATCTCACTTAAAATATAACTATTTTGACAGTTAGTAATTATGGGACATATTGGTTGATACATAGCTTCAATTTTAGATTAAATTAAAGTTGATTTGCACTCCCTCCATACATTCAAAACCTTTAGTTAGGTGAAGTCTAGATCCACACATATTTTGTCATAGTTTGAGAGTCTTGTCATGATTTTATCTTGAAGCCTCTATGACCTTTCCTAAAGAGTTAACCACCATATCAAACATGTATTTTGACCATAATTATTATGGAAATGCATGCATTTTGATCCAAATAGTGTAGTGATGATCATTTCTTCCATTGGCAGAATGTTATATGCCAATTTTTCATTAATAATCCTACATTTTTGAAGTAGGGACCTCCTCTAAAGACTTTATCGAGCTATCAGATTCATTCATAAAAATGTTGATGAAGTAACTTATAGTAAAATTTCTTAGTTTGTATTCCCATTGGAATTATACACCATTTGAGTCCATGCATATAATTATTCTAAGGAGAGTTTCACACCTAGGAATCTACAGATAAAACTTATGCCATACAAAGACAAAATATTTCTTTCAATTTCCATTTCAACTGAGTAAATGATCAAATTTTCCTCCATGGATCACATGCATGGATTTCTTGTTCTAATTTTTGTATTCGTTGTTTTTACTAATGGCCACCATTACTACATGTCTCTTTTTGTGAAATTCTTTGTTTAGATCCAACCTCTATTTGTTTGAAGGTGGTATTTAGGTGGAGGGTGGAAGGATCACCCCCTTCCTTTACTTATCATATGATTTTCTATTTATCCAAAAGTATGTTTAATGAAGCCTTCTGAATAAATATACCCTATGCAAATTTTCAAGGGTTTCAAAACTCTAGTAAAGCACCATTTTTCATCGAAATCACCACCTCCTTAAAAGAAACTTTGATTTCCTTCTCGTATGAAAGATTCAATATGAATGAAGCTTCATTTTAGACAAATGCCATGAATTGGATTGTACCTTCCACTTTTTGATAAGTTTTGAAAATGAGAAAGTTATTCAAAACACACACAAATGTTATACTGCCAAAGCTTTCCTTAGAAAAATAATGGATTATTTTTTAAAAAGACCACATAAGTATCTGAATTATAATTCTATTTCAATCATTGAGGGATAAAAAGAGTGCATATAAACAAGATAAAAATATTATGTTGTATAAGTTTTGGTGAAATAAATTTAAAAGGTATATACAAAGAAAATTTATGTTAGATTTACACTAAAAGTTGAGTTTTCCCTTCAATTTGGAAGAAATTAAAATAGTATTATAAATTGAAAACTAACAAAGTGAAAACTTTAAGAAGGTTAATATATATTGCTTTTTGAGCAAAGTTTTTGATGAACAAGTAAAAATATATGATAAGTAGTATCAATTTTAAAGAACACAAAAAGTATTAAATAAAAATTTCAATAAACATGATTTAATTCATATTCAATAGATGACTAAAATGGATTGATAGATCAAAAATAATTTAAAATTTATATCAAGACCAATGATTTTATAAATAGTAAAGAAAGTTTTGCACAATGTTTCTACCATCGAAAATATGTAAAGGAATTTACCAAAACATAAATCATATAGCAACCACAAATGTTATGCACTTGTTAGTACCTGCCTGCAACCAGGTACTATACCTTTTGCTGCAACGAATTAATTCGCATGCAAGTTTCAAATCCATCAATTAAATTGTGTTTGCAATTCGAAATTATCATTGTTGTCTAATGTTTCTGAAAAGGATAAAAATTATGAATGATTTCTTATTACTTCCCTCATTACCCGATAAAGTTGGATTAATTTTCGTGAACGAGATCTAATGAATGTTCACCGATGGTCATCATATGACTCATGCTTGTTCAAAATTCAACTAAAACTATATTATATTTATTGTCTGATCGACAAAATAGTAAAATAGAGTTGCATGGGGAAGGTCACAGTTCATAATATCGACTACAGCCACTGCGTGTGTTCGAGCCACATCCCTCGTCGGATCCGGTAAAGCTGAGCAGTTTGACAAGCCTGTTCGTGTCTATGCCAATGGGATTTAAGATTTGTTCCATTTCAGCCATGCGTGATCTCTAGAACAGGCCAAGAAATTGTTTGATTTTATAGTCTATTTTTTCTTGTCTACAATTCGAAGGGATTTTCTTAAAATCGCATGGAATTTAAAGTTTATTTCCTGGTTAAAATTTTAGACCTGTTTTTGTCTTCATTGGCTTTGAATTTGAGCGGACTGCAAAGTCTATTTTTCTATGTTAAATTTTCGGTGATTATGCCTTTCCTGGATTTTGACTCATATGGGTTTTTGATTTAAATTTCCTTTTGATAAAATTCTAAAGATTTTCGCATTAAGTGGCTTTAACAATTAATGAACTTTAAATTATTATTTTCTTTTTTAATATTTGTAAGCGTTTGTCCATGAAATCGTTTGGACGTCAAATCTTATTTCATCTCTGGACATTATAAGAATTTCCGCTTATACTGAATATCAAATTGTTAAAATTTTAAATTTTAAAGGTTCGCTGGTTTTGAAATTATACGATTTTTTTTTAAATATTTTCCATTGTTAAAATTTACAGCTTTTGACGTCTCTACTTGCTTATATTGCAGTGATTTTATTGGTTCTATTTTTAATAGATTATTAGTGTAATATTATAATAATACAAATAATATATTAACATATATTGTAATATAATATTATATAAATATTAATATACAGTAAGATAGATTAATATAAATTAAATTATAAAATTACAATATCCTCTTATAATGACATATATTAATAAAGTAATATATTAATATCATATAATAATGTATAATATATGATACAATATTTTATATGAGTAATATAATAATATTATAAAAATATTACTATAATTCATATAAATTAATTATAGTTTAGCTACGAGTATTTATTTACATTGTTTTATTTTATAGAGCATTATTTTACCACAATAAAATGTATTTTAAAAATGATATCAATAGTTTCAATAATTTTGTGGAGAAATTCACGAGTACAATATATTATTGTTTTTCAATTTTCGTGACTATATAATTTTGAAAATGTTTCTTACAAATGATCACATACAATTAATTTCTTTCCATCGTCCATTGAAATTGACAATTATATTTGATAAAATGTATTTTAAAAATGATATCAATAGTTTCAATAATTTTGTGGAGAAATTCACGAGTACAATATATTATTGTTTTTCAATTTTCGTGACTATATAATTTTGAAAATGTTTCTTACAAATGATCACATACAATTAATTTCTTTCCATTGAAATTGACAATTATATTTGACATCATTTTAGCACCATAAATTTTATGAGAGATAAATTATAGACATTGCTCTCATTGCTCAAATATATTCAAACCATTTATTAATGTATTTTTGGAGATAGATGAAGTTAGTTCCTTGACAAGTGCACTCCAATCATTTACAGCTATAAAAATTATAGTCAACAAGCTATTAGTTCATGAAAATCTTACTCAATTTATGTAATTAAACATTTTTCAAACTACACCTCTAGTTCACTACCACTTTTGATATTTTATTTTGATTCATGACAACTCTACAATTACATATATAAACAAGTTATAATTTATATATATAATTACAAATATACTATTTAATAATCAAAATTAAAATTTATTTTATATATTACTTGCAATTAATATTATATTAATTGCAATAAAATTAATTACCTTAAAAACATTTTAAAAAAAAAGAATTAACATGGCCTGCTGCAACAAAAGTAGGATCCATATTTTTTGTTTTTTGTACGGAAAACATAAGCAACTCATCTATGACCACTTTGTGTGGATGACCTTTGTAATCCATTTGTATGCCCAATCAAGAAAAACTATTATTTTATCAATGCATAAAACAAATATATTACCAAAACAAAACATGACATAACAAATCTACTATGTTTAAACAACTATAGGGAAGGTTTCCTAGTAATGCACCATTTACACAAGTGTTTTATCCTATTAAAAAAAATGCACCATTTACACATTCTAGATAAAACTTAATATTTTATACATGAATCCATTCTATTTGGACTTATCGTTGGTGACGCATGAGCTTATTAAATGTTGAAAAATATTTGGTGCATGTGTCGATGAATTTGAATGGTATAATGGTTGATGTGATAGCTTGTATTTTTAAAATAAATAATCTGATAGAAGTATCAAAACAGTATAATAATTATTGTTATTGTTAGTTTGATGAATATCGATTGTTTGAAGTGTTGGATTGAAGTTTAAAAAAGGGTAAAAAGGTCATGTGATGGATAAAAATATATTTTTTATCAAATATATACATCCAATATAAAATAAAATCAATAAATTTTATTGATTTTTGCATTCAATATATATTCGTAAAAATCACAAAACCTTTTTTCAATTATATATTTTTTAATATTTTATTTTCACAAGGATTTTTGTGTTGATTTAAAACTACTAACTTTTTAAGATTTAACTAATCTATTTTTTATTAATGAACTTTGAATATTTGTAACGGACGATGTAGGGTATTTGTATCACAATGTTAATTAATTATTTTTAATTATTATATTAGAAGACTATAAAAATGAAACTGAAGACACTGTAGGGTGGAAAACCCTTTCATGATTATGAGGACCTACCTGCAAATGCAGGGTGGGGAGGAAATCCACCTCCACCCCCTCCTACTTCAATGTTTGTGATGATGGTTTAATAATGCTTTTTCTTTGGCTTTTTTTAGTTGACAGCGTTTATTGGCTTTGTTCGTAATCTTCCTGTAATTGTTTGGCACGGTGTGAACTTGGGATGTGACCTTTCCACCCTATTTTTTTGTATGAATAATTGTACTATATTAAATTAATATAAGCGTTTTTCAATTAAAAATAATAATAATTAGAAGGCAAAGCTCTCACCTAAAAAAGATCTTATTTTTTTAGGGACAGAAAAAATGAAAACCAAAATTATAAAAAAATTGAAAAGTCAATTGAACATTGAATTCCGACTAAAAATATACTAATACATCCTTGTCGATACCATTAAAACCATTAATTTCAACTAAATTTTAAAATATCATTGATTGCAACAATGACAAAATAAAGGGTCGAAGTATTAAAACCCACATGCAAATGTTTTTGTACATTAATATTTTAGGCATTTTGAAAATAATAGCATATAATTGATTAGTAAAAACTAAATATATGAGTTGAATTATTCCTTAGTAATTCGTTCGTAAGGACTAATAATGCATTTAACACTATCCAATATTTTAGATTTAAGATGTAGATATTTCTAGTAGAAACTTTGCAATAATTTTGAATCAATGTTTCAAATTACATTTGATGAATCATTATTAGGATGAGAAAAATAATATGATGATATCGTAGATCCCTGTTTCTATTTAAAAATGTTAATAATGAGATGTTATGATGTCAAGTAGTTAACAAATTAACTATTAAAAAAAGTAAATCCATAAAATAAGGAACTAAATACTAATTTATTATAATTTTACTATTATTACTAAACTCAAAATTATTACTACCAAGAAAGATTGTAATAAAAATTAATTAAATTTTAGAAAAAATCAAATAATTTTGTAAGATAAATTTATTAATCTAAAACGAGGTTAAAGATATATTTAAATAGTGCATCTAGATTAGAAGTAAGAGAGGAAAAATAACATTGAAATGCTTTAAATGAAAAAAAGGAAGGTAAGACTTAGAAATAAAAAGAGAGATTAAACAATAAGAAATACAAAGGTAAGAATAATCGGAACCAAAGCAAGAAGGGGCATGAAAAAAAACATCCTTAGAACCGAGGTGTCACCATATATTAGAGAACTAATAACAAATGAAGTTGCATCCATATAGGTTACTATTTCTTAATCAAATTAATGATTGTTCTTCAAGATTGGTTTAAAATTATACTATTATTTAACCTTAAATTTATATTAGATTGGGTTATCTAGGGATAAGGGTTATGAAGTGAACTTTTACATAAATATGATGAGCTAACTTAATGAATAGAGCGATTAAATAGAAAATTTAGACAAATAATATTCTTAATTTACACAATTGAGATTGATAAAATTAGTAAAGTACAACTATTAATAGATATTACAATGAATTTGAAATAAACAATACTTAGCTGGTTTACTATGCTCATGTAGGTCTAATCTAGAACAGGCTAGAAGTGGATTAGAAGATGATTCTAGAACAATTGTTAGTTTTTGGGAATATTCTTTCTATGGCCTCGAACGCTTGCATTAGATCTAGATAGTTGAGTCAAAGTAGGTGTCTAACCCTGCTACAAGTGACCTGTACATAATATTGACTAAATCAGGATATGACCAACTAGATCCTTCTAAGTTTTCTATCAACTTTCTTATGATAAAAGAGGGCCTTAGATTTATATAATTTTCTCCTATGTGTTGGCTTATGTGTGCACAAGCATGTAATGTGTGATAAACAAAGACATGTAATGACCTAGCTTGTAACTTGGTAAATATGGCTCATGAAATTCTCTTCGAATGTTTCATATTTGTAAGAATATCGCTCTTATGATTGATATAAAAATACGGATGAATATGGTAGTTTTATTCATTCGAGTGCTTGATTGAGTGCTTTTTAGTATGTGAATTTGTGAGTTTCAGATGTTTGTTAGGTGAGGAATGCATGAGGGTTGATCTTTTATATATATATATATATATATATATATATATATCCCTTTTGGAAATATCTTGCACTAAGGCACTTAGACCAACCTTTAGGATACATTTCATTTGTAAATTATATGATTTTTGGGCATTTGATACTTTGTAGGAAAAGTGGACACTTGCATTGATGCAGTTGTCTATTTAGGACACAAGTGTCTAGGCATTTAGAAAATAAATACAGGTCCAAAACTGACAGTGAAGAATAATGATCAAGTTTAGAGTTTTTTTAACAATATAGAAGGCTTGGTCATTAAATAATAATGGTTACATTGAGAGAAAAGTAATTTAGGCACAAAAAATTAGTGAACACAAGCCTTTCGATAGTGGATAGGTCTATAACTAAAGGTATAACCATGCTATATATTTTATCGAGTGTGCAAGACTAAGGTACTACATAAATCAAATTTTAGTATCTACATTTGAGCCCCTTAATTTAGTAATGAAATTACTAATTAAAAGGAAATAAATGCATACTTGGGTGCGTATAAGATATATTATCTTTGTGTGAGCCCAACTTGAGTATTTTATTGGCGATTAATCTACAACCAAGAGCATGCTGCAATATATAATCAATGTATAAAATTTGAAATCAAAATAATTTGAAATACTTGAAAATAAAAGAGCAAGGTTAGGAGTACACGTGTGTTGATGCAGCGATATTGCCTTTTGGTACTTTGATTTGAAAGGATACCTCATTATGAAGCATTGAATCTAAGATTATGGCAAATCTGAACCTACAAGTACACACACACACACACATATTGGAGGACACATGCACCCAACCTTGGTGTAAAGGTGAGTTATAACACGTCTATTGAACTTGTTTCATCTCAATCGTGCAACCCAAGTATGTGCATGATCTGGTGAGTTTAAGTGATTTATTCAACTCACAATATATATATATATATATATATATATATATATATATATATATATATATATATATATATATATATATATATATATATATAGTGATGGCGGATGATTTAATCAACTCCATCCTATAAGTATGATAAATTTAGATGATTTAATCAAATTTTACTAATAAGCTTGGTAAGATTGAACAATTTAAAATCAACTCAACCCGCCAAAGGTGAACCAACTATTGTAGTAGATTAGTTCAATAATAATCCATAATAATCCAACTTGGGTATGATAACAGTCCATAATAGTATTTGAAATCTAGAAAATGATTTGATTTTACAATTTTAGGTGCCCTTTTCATAACATATGCACCTTATATATGACTCAAGCTAAAATCCAGGTATAAGTACAATATCAATTTACATAATGGTACCGTAAATATGTATATGAATCATATAGCTATGAAATATGGTGAATCTGAAGTTGATACAACTATGGAAGACATGTTTCTATGACATGCACCCACTAAATCTGAAGAATCTAAGAACTGGTGTAAATGTGGGAAACATATTTCCATAATATGCTCCCAATATAATCTAGAAATGTTGAGTACTGATTAAATGTGGAGGTCATGCCTTTTTGACATGCCCCCACTAAAACCTAAAATTGTGAAAGTATGGAAGCCATTCCTCTATGACATATCCCCACTAACATGCCCCCATTTTGAAGTGAGGGGAAGTAGAATCTAGTAGTCATCTTACGTTGTAAGGATAAGATAATAATATAAGTTGGGTATGGTCATGTAACATATAGGGGTAACATATCTAGGTAGATATAGTATTGAAACACACATTATTTGATCACATCAAGTCCCAAGATGCATGATATAGATCATAGCAATGTCTAGAGAGTAACAATACAAGTTCAACAAGCAATCAAGCACACACACAAAAGCACTCAAAAGTAAATGAAAAAGAAATGGTCTAAGGAAACCTCATGCAAGGGGCATGTTTAAATGTCACACAATCAAAGAGACATGACTTAGTCAAATATTTATAAAGCATAGAATGACATAGTCAAATGTCTACATATAACAAAAAATGACATATTCAAATGCCAAAATAGGCAAACTTAGACACAGGGGCCATAATCAATGCAACATATTCAAATGCTCAAATAAGCAATATAATGCAAGACAATATCAAACAAAGAATATACTCAAGGAATTGCATATAATGAAAAATTAGGACAAATATAAACAACCAACATGAACCTAACACACTAGTTTTAAAACTTATATGCTTTAAATGTTAAGTACATGGCATATCAAGTACATTGTGAGAGGTATAAGCATGGATAAGTATCTAAGCTTAAACTTGATATTGTAAAGTGATCATAGAATAATGTAATCTGGGTGTATCATGATCAAAGAAGTAAATGCCCCCAATATACTTAGGACATAAGTGGATGAAGTCCCATCATTTATACGTGAATATATCATGTATCTGGGTATGCTCGTATCACACTCAAACAAAGCATGAAAAATATGTGTATATAGGAATTTAATGATATGATATCTACTAACATGAAACAAACAACATATACACAAGAAATAATACAATTATGAACATGTTGAACTTTTTTGATATTTTTTGTAATATTTGAATCTTTTTTATTATTTTTTGTTAATGTAAAGTCTAGCCAATTATCCCATTTAAGGGATGCTCATATGGAAGTGCTCTGAATACTGGATATGCCATAACAAACTAGTGGTATTGTCGATGATCATGTATAGGTGTAATATCTAGCACTGTAAGCTTTGTAATGCTTTGTGTATGTGTCATAAGACTTTGTGGTCTCAAAGAGGTAATATAAGGTATAGCAGTTCGTGGAACCCATCATTTTGTGCTCTATGGTGTAGTTTAAACAACAATAATAGGAACATGTTTAGTTTCTCTAGATAACTAAGTATGTTGCATAGTAGATGAGGATTCTATGGAATCCACTTTGTATCTCTGATGCAATGGTCTCTCAAGTATAGGTTGCTTAGGAAATGGGATTGGATGTTTCTTACCCTTTTGTGGAGGATTAACTTTAGTAGGTCTACTAATTAGTTATCTTGGAATATATATTTTTTATTTAAGTGGATGTTCATATGAAATTTTAGGAGCTGTGACTACTTTGTTGGTACAAATTTATTTATTATACTCATACACTATGAAAAGTTCTACATAAAATTTATATATCCAAGGGCATCCCAATAACATATCAAAGACTATCATGTATGGTATGATTGAGAAGGTAGTTACCATGTGTGTTGGGCTAATCTGTAAAGGTAGGTCAATCTCACCAAGAACTTGTTGTGAGATCCCATCGAATACCCTGACCACTTTGGTCGAAGGGTGTAAATCATTACGTGTATATCCCAAATGTGTAAGTTTTCATGGTGCAAATATTTTTGATAGCACCATTATTGATAATAAAATTATGAATAGGTTGGTGATTAAGGTATGCTTGAATAAATATGAATGAAGATCTGAGTCATCATCAACAATCTCATTGTCATCGAAAGTAATAAAGGGTCTCTTAACCATAAGATGTGTATTTCATGTATAAGTACTAATAATCCCATCTCATGGGTGCCAATAATGTGATGGATAAGGATGTGCATTATATGCCATTTGCATTTGCATATTTTTTTGGGAATGATCTTGTAATGGCTCACTAAACATATTTTGGTTTTGATGGTCACCAATTTGTGACCTTAAATCTTTGGGAGGGTCACCAAGTGTAAGCTATTAGTTATTAATGAGATCTTAGATTTTATGCTTCAAGGTATAACATTGGTTAGTAGAATGTCCAGGACTGCGGTGATAATCACAATAAGCATTGACATTATATACATGAGATATAAGTCAACTTGTATCAACCTCTATGGAAGGAGGGAGAGATACAAGATAACAATCTACAAGCTTCTTAAGTAGCGAAGCTGGAGACTTTAGTAATCATGTAAATTGTCTCCTTGATCCATTGGATAAGACAATATAATTAGGTTATTATGACACTGCATTAATAGTTTTAGTTGTGTAATTTTTAGGCTATGTAGGTTTTATTTTGTAGCTTGTTTTGATATGAAACTTGGTACTTGATGTAGTTAGTGTGTTTACTACATACTTAAGATTGTTCAATGAAATGAGTTTCATTTCACGATTTCTAACAATATGGCATAAGTCATCAAAAGATTTGAACTTTTTGAAAATAATGGACTTATGTAATGGGGCAAACAAACTTTACTTGGAGATGTCTTGAAGTTCTTTATCTACCATTTTGTTTGTCATTTTGGCCAAAATTGTCTTGTATCTCAAGACATATTCATTGGTAGCTTCATTGGTTCCTTGTTTGATTTTTTCAATTTGGGCATAAGATACATTTTTGGTAATATTGATTGAGAAGTGTAACAAAAACTAATCTGCAAGAGGTTTGAATGCTTTTACTAATTGGATTTTTAAATCATATAACCACCTTAGAGCATAGTCTTTGAGGCTCCTTGGAAGTAGTTTAGTCAAAAGTCTATCATTAGAGGCATGATCAAGGCATGCCGCATAGAAATATCAAAGATCCTGTTTAGGATCATCCTTGCCATCACAAAATGTGAACTTAGGTGAAACAAAACCAGCTGGTAAGTGATGCAAATATATTTAACTTGCAATAAGGTTATGCAATACCTCTTACGAATCAATGACATAAGATGACTTCATAGAATTTTGCTTAATATTTATAACCTTATCTTGCAAATTTTTTATAGTTTGGACAATATATTGCATATTTTTATCACTAGGGTTTGAAGTTTGAGAATTCACCAAAGGAGGTGTACCTATAGTTTGATATGATATAGGCATTAAAACTAGTAATTGGGTTGATGTGTCAATATTTCCCATGGAGGATGTGGTGATAGTAGGATCATTTTAGGGAACTGTGGTGTAAACACATAACATGTTCCCCCATTAGAAATTTGAAGCATTAATGTGCTTAAGAGGATAGTGATTGATATGGAATCAGTTGTAGTAGGATTCACTATCACTAGAGGAGGATGCCTTAGCCTTGGCATGTTTATTGATTTCATCTATTGTAGCATACAAAAATGCATCCAATAAGTCTTTGTTGTTATTGAGACGAGTGACTAATGCTTATTTATCTTCCATTTGAAAACAAGCTTTTTGATTAACATTTTCTATTGCTTGTAAATGGAAAGTTTGGAATTTGAAAAAATAATTTATAGTAATAAAAAAATCACAACAAAAAACCTAGGTCAACCTAGGGTTTGGAGACCAAATATCAGGTTTACCAAATATTTAACCCTAAATTTAGATAAATGGGGTTATATAGGGTTAAGGGGTATTAGATTAGATTTACATACATGGTGAACAACCTAATGAGTAGGCCAATTATATTAAAAAACCCAGACAAATAATATTATAAATTTACACAACTAAGATTGCTAAAAATGGTAAAGTACAACTATTGATAGATATTGCAATGAATTGGAAACAAATGATACCTAGTTGTTTTATTATGCTCATACAAGTCAAATATGGAATAGAATGGTAGGGAACTGGAAGATGATCCTAGAACAATTGTCATATTTTAAAAATATCCTTTTTGTGGCTTTGGATGCTTACATTAGATCTGTACAGTTGCGTCAATGCATGTGTCCAACCCTACCACAAGTGTCATGTATAAAATACTAAATGGATCAAGATGCAACCAAATTCAAAATTTTATTTTTCTCACCTTTATTTTGATGTATATGGATGGCATGCACATGTTGTCCCCCTTTCTCAAATGATCAAACCTTAGCTTATTCACCTTTGAAGTGGTTGTGGGGAAAATGGGTTAGTGGGCTTGATCCAAAACTTAGAAGTTCCGGTTGATAAATATTTCAAGAACATAGAAATAACATAGTAACAATGAATTCTCTGAGAAGAGATGTATTATTACTCAAGATCACAATACAACTATATGCTTATCTTTGGGAAGAGATGTCTAATTTTACATTTTAGGTTACATCTTTATTTATACCTATTTTGAAAGTAGGGGGAGGATGTGTAAGGTCACCAATTTTGAGGGAGATTAAGTGGTTTGACTTCCATGCTTTAAAACAATACATATTCAAGGAATTACTATTTTTAGAAACTTACTATTTTTAGACTGCACTACTAAAATTGAAAATTGGGGCACTTTCATTAAGTTTTTTGGGGTCAAACTTCATCAATAAAAGATCCATGCCATCTCACAGCATTCTTCTCATTCTTAGCTTTCCAACGGTTTAAATGGCAAGTCAATTGGAGCTACGGTGCAAAAGTTATGGCTCTCGAAAGTTTTGTCATCAATTGGGGTGGAATTGTCACCTGAATTGTTGCCCAGATCAGGGCTCATGGTGTTGAGCTAGCCCAAGGACCCATCCATCAATGGGCACTACTTACATAACCAATACTTTGAAGAGGGCCTCAAATTTATGTATTTCTCCCCTACGTGTTAGCATGTGTGTGCACAATGATGTAATGTGTGATAAGCAATGACATGCAATGATCTAACTTGTAACTTGAAAAATATGGCTCATGAACTGCTCTTCAAATGCTTCGGATTTGTAAGAATACTACTCCTATTATTGATATAAAAATAGGGATAAATAGGGTGGTTTTACTCACTTGAGTGCTTGATTGACTATTTCTTGGTATGAGCCTTGTGAGTTCCAAGTGTTTGTTAGGTGAGGAATGAATGAGGGTTGATCTTATATATGTATCAATCCCTTTTAGAAATATCTCACATTAAAGCACATATGCCAGAATTTAGGATAAGTTTGATTTTCAAATTGGATGACTTTTAGACACTAGACACTTTGTATGAAAAGTGGACACTTGCATCGATGCAGGTGTCTACCTCGGATGCAAGTGTCCAAGCAACTAGAAAATAAGTACAAATCTAAAATTGACAGTGAAGGATAATGATCAGGTTTAGAGTTTTTTTCATAATATAGAAGACCTGGTCATCATAATAACAATGGTTAGAATAAGATAAAAGTAATTTAGGCATAAAAAGATAGTGAATGCGAGCTTTTCAACATCGGGCGAGTTTTGTGTGTTGATCCTTATTTTACTTCTTATTCATTTACAACCCTAATTGCACTTTTGACACAAGATTACCCTTGTAAAAAGGGTTAGGAAGTTAGGTTGAACAACTCCAATCAATTTCTACTGAGTGACTAAATGTTGATTACATTCTAATAATATGAAAAGGGTTTAAAGTACACATAGTTCTTCTATCCTGGTGTGTGTGCACTATCATGATTATATTATAATGCAATATAATGTTTGGCCTTTAACACTTGGCACTATGCAACTTTAGCCTTCAACACTTGGCACCAGGCAAATTTAACCTATATTTGTATTCATATTTGGCTCTAACACTACTCATTTGAGGGGTTTTCATATGTGTATGCCTTTGTGATAATGTCTCAAGAGATTGCTAATGTATTTCTTAATGTGATTGCCAAGTAGTGCTCAAAATGACTGAGTATGACCTTAGGGTTAATTTATATTCATAGATGATTCTTTGATATTTCTCATTATGAGTGAACCGTGAAACATGTCTAGCCTAACCTAATGGAGATGTCCAAATTGAAAAGTATTCATTAAGTATATTTGGACACTATCGACAGAGACAAACACCTGTGACAAAACCATGACTGTCTGACTGTTGTCGATATTATCTTGAAAGAAATTAGTAATTTGGGATATGTCAACAGTTTATTTAGGATTGTGGAAGGTTTTTGTATAGATTAGGATGATCATGAATATGTATATTTCATAAATTAGGTTATCTAAGACAATAGGTAGATTAACAAATATGATAAAGTGTGCACAAGAATCAAATGTGTACACAAAGTCCAAATATGTCAAAATTAATTTTCCTAGGTGCCTAATACCAAATTTAGGTTTACAAATTTAGATGAAAACATATCATTTGTGAGTATTACAACTTTTAGAATAATCATATTTCTATTTATTGCTCGACGTTTCAGATCACTACCTATTATCCTTCATTAGGGGACACAATTATTGATCCAAAATGTTGAGTAATAAACAAAAATATAATTACTCCAAAAGTTGTAATATTGATTTTTATGTAAGAGCTTTTATGTTTTTATAGTACATAAGAATGAGTAATTGATTTCTAGGTGAAAGCTTGTGCATAACTTTGATCCAACGTGTTTCGAATCACCATTTGTGATTCATCATTAGGAAATTTTTATGAAAGGAATTCCAGACTAGCCTTCTTATAAAGATTTTTCAATGTATTCTGAGATGTTGAATAGTTAAAGTTGATATTAATGTTAAGAAATATTGCATGACCATTGTAAGGAATGCGTTAGGAGATAACCATTTAAAAGAGGTGACTTGCGTTATTAAATGAAAGGAAAATAAAGTTTGATTTTGTGAAGATTACCTAAATGTTTATGTGGGCATGGTTAATTTATCTTGGGTGCCAATTTTCATTAAATTTTATTTGTAATTCAAAATTTTATTTTTCAAAATTTTTAAAACCGTAGAATTTAGATAAAACACACAATAAGTTCATGTACCCTTAAATTGCAAACTAAAGTCTCATCTAAACACAAAGTTGGCAACTTATATTAAGCGAGAATATATTTTAATCTATTAATTATGAGCCTTCCGACTTGATTAAGCCTTGTCTCTTCATCTCGATTTAAATTTTGGGCATATAGATCTATTTCTATGAATTCTTTGAACTTGCATTTTTGATACTGGTTTTTTATGATAAGAATCTTTGTTTTAACAATGCAAATAGAATATTTGATTTTTTGGAAGTGTTCAATGAGTGTCAATATTTTTACATTCTCTACTCTGATATCGGCTACATGTTCCTTAATTTTAATCTAGATGGATCTCCCTATTTGATTTATATGTCATTGGTGTTTAAATTATATTACCATAAAGATTCACTTGTCGCCTTCACTTGTTCCTTAACATCGAGCTAACAAACCATGTTCAATTATGTAAAAAATGTAACATCCACAAACTCAGTCCCATATGAAATTGTTCTTGCTAAGACAAGTACTTTCCCTTTAGAGACAACCGCTATGACTAGGCTATTATGTTATTTGAAAAAAAATAGAAAGCATGAAAATCGACATATGGCCAAGGGTAACTAAAGAAGAAGAGTTACACAGGAGGAAGAACACTTGAATGAAGTAGAACCACACGTGGATGAATCAGTAGGAATCAACCTATCCAAATGCCTAGATTGTAACAAAGACAAAGAATTACGTGAACCAACAGTTCGAAATGGTAATATGGAGGAAAAGGATAAGCAAAAAAAGACAACAATATATTTCATTGTTCAACCCAACTTACGAGCATAATGAAAAAACATATATAAGGGCCAAGATCAGTTAGAGAGAAAAGATCCTCATTGCTCAACTAAGAACTAGTTCTCATAAGCTTTGGTACGAGACAGGGAGATGGACGAATCTTAAGGAGAAGTGGAATGAGAGGGTTTGTGTTCTTTGCACCACAAGCGCTGTCAAAATAAAGGAGCACTTCATCCTTGAGTGTCCTCAATACACGAATGTATGAACCAAATATGTGAAAAATTTAAGAGTCCACCATATGATAGATATATTTGAAAAAAAAGATTAAAAATATTGAGAGAGATGTTAATCCAATTCAACGAAAAACAAATCAATATTCTACAAAATATTTTATATCTTAAAAATCATTATTTATATAATAAAATTAGTGGTCCCATACACTAATCAATTTCGTAAACATAATTAAAAAAATTTATTTCATTCATTCAAACCAATTTTTAAGATCAAAAACATATTTTATCATTATCTTCCCCTTAATAAAATCTAACTAAAGCAGTTTTCCCATTATGAAATACACATGTACATAAGTCATTGCCAAGCAACTTTTGAGAGATCCCACCAAAAACAATTAGAGGCAGTTTTCCCATGATGAAATACATATGTCATTGCCAAGCAACTTTTGCAGAGACCCCACCAAAAAAACCTCTACGCCATTATAACCGTTCCCAAATCATTTTTGGTTTTTTTAATATACCATAAAACATACGGCTCCGTTCGGACATGCTAGCAATCACAGATATATATTCTAGATGCCCAACATTGTAGAAATTCGTTAGGCAGCCTTCCACATGGCATAAGGACCAACCACCAGTTTTAATTTTTATGTTTTCCTTCCCTATAAAGTCTGTTTTCAATTCAGAAACCAGATTGACAAAAGGTTAGGTGGATCCGATTTAGGTTTGTTATTGGGGGTGTGATTTCAGGAGAATACAATGGCAATGGCGATGTCAATGGCAAAGAATGCCAGCAGGGGAAATCTGGGCATGGGATTAAGATTGATGTCTTCTTCAGGGTGGTGGAAAAGTGTGGAGCCTGCTCCTAAGGACCCTATTCTTGGTGTTACTGAGGCTTACTTGGCTGATACGCATCCTGGCAAGATTAATGTCGGTGTGGTAAGTAATTTTTTTATTGGATGTTTTGTATTTTTTTGGATGTTATTGATGGGTTTCAGGTTGTGTAGTAACACATGGAGATCGCCTGAGCAATTTTTCTATGGAAATAATAAATCATCTTATGGAGCAATTTGCGTTTTTGAATTGGGTGCTTGTGTACTATTTGGTTTAAGGTTTAGGGTTGATGGGGAGCGGAGGGAGAGAGATTTATGTTTTTTTTTTCAGGTTCTGTAGGATTCCAGTGGTTGATCTGATGTTTTTTGGTATGAAAATCAAGACCACGGTCTATGGAAACTCGCATTTTTGATTTGGGTGCTTGTAGCTATTATGTTGAAAAGTACTTTAACATTGTAATCTTATCCCAATGAAATCGGTGTTTTTGAGGTTAACCCTTGTGTGGTAAGCACTTATGTTTTGGATATAATTTATTTTTTCTGATGTTATTGATGGAGGGGAGGGGGAGATTAGGGTTTTTTCTAAGGTTGTGTCGTAGTGCATGTTATCGATGAATGCTTATACGAAAAACAAAATCATGGTGTGGGAATTTGCATTTTTGAATTCGGTGATGGTATCCATTTGGTTCTGATGTTATTGATGGAGCAGGGGATAGAGACCAGGGCTTTTTTAGGTTCTGTAGTAATTCATGGTGATTGATCTGATCGAATCGTTGTATGAAAAACAAAATCATGGTATGTCAAAATTTTGCATTTTTGAATTGGGTGCTTGTATCCATTATAATTTGATCTCAATGAAGTGGGTGTTTTTCATGGTGTTATTTTATTGATTGGTAAATTTTCCTTGACCCTCCCACCATGCCCAGCGAATTGGATTTGGTATTTTACCCAAAGCCAATACTTTATCATGTCTCATGGGGATTTGAACCCGTGGCTTCACTTTGGAAGCCACAGTTTTTACCACTTGAACTTATCCCTTTCAACACGGCTGTTTTTCATGTTAATGCTGGTGTGAATAGGACTTATCTTTTGGATGTAATTTGTTTTTCCTGATGTTATTGATGGAGGGGGGCTAGAGATCAAGACTTTTTTTAAGGTTTTCTATATAAAAATAAAACCACGGTGTGGTATGTTTTTTGAATTGTATGCTTGTAACCATTTGGTTAACCTGGCTATAACATTGTTATCTGAGCCTATCGGAGTGGGTGATTTTGTTATATTGATCTGATAAATATATTTATCAAAAGCAATTCGCAATATTGTTATATGGTACATGGAAATTTGCAAGTTTGAATTGAGTGCTCGTATCTGTTTGGTTAACACGGTCTTTAACATTGTAATATTATTTGTTTTTATGTTAATGCTGGTGTGATAAGTATTTTTTGAAGGTATTCTGTTATTGTAGAGGAAGTGGGGAAGGGGATCGAGGCTAGGGTTTGTTTGGTTTTGTATTGATCTAGTGGGTGTTTTTTATGTTAGTGTTGATTTTTTCTATTAGAAACAAAATCATGACATTTGGAAATTTGTATTTTTGAACTGGGTGGTTTTACCTATTTGGTTAACCAGGTCTTTAACATTGTTATCTGGTCCCAATGAAGTGGGCATTTTTTATTTTAATGCTGGATTGATAAGTATGTTTTTTAGCTCTTCTGTTATTGTTGATGGAGTGGTGACGGGAATAGTATTAGGGCTCGTTTGGTTTTGTATTAATCTATGGTGTTTGATCCGACATTTTGTTGTAAGGAAAACAAAATCATGGTATTGGGAATTGCATTTTTTAAATGCTGGCGCGATGAGTACTTTATTTAGCTATTGTAAGGGAGTGGAGAGGGGGATTAAGGCAGGATTATGGCATTTCTAGGTTCTGTATTAATCCATGTTGTAGTGGTCTATGGAGAGAGAGATCAGGGCATTTTTAGGCTCTGTATTAGTCCATATTGTTTGATCTAATGAAGTCCTAAAGGAAAAGAAGACCAAGGTATGTGGTAATCTGATCTGTGGGATGTTAGTTTTATATATTTCTTTTAATTAATTATGTCAATTTTTTTTTTTTTTTTTTTTTAAATTTAGTGATGTGTGATACCATGGCACAGAGAAATTCGCCGTAGTTGGTCATAGCCCTAGTGGAGGGCATAGCTGGCCAGGTGCATACAGCTTGCTTGTTGACCCACCATCGATAGTGCAGGGAACTGATGTTTTTCCAACCCACTGCTGATGGCGCAGGGCATTGATGGTTTTTGCAAGATTATACTAGGTCTTGCAGATACTTATACATTTGCCATGTTCATGCATGGTTATTTATTTTTGGTCAATGGTTTGCTATGTGATGGTAGTCAAAATGGATTTTGCATTGATTTATGTTACAGGATTGTTTAGGGCTCTGTTAAATCTTAGAGGTTACTTCCAATGTTCTATAGAGTTATACTAGTTGTATTAACATTTTCAGATTGTTCTGATACACTTTCAATGGGAGAGACCACTTCTGTACATGGGCATTGTAGTTAGAAATGGTGTGCATGTACTGCTTGTTTAGTCAGACCATAAGCATTCTGATATAATCCCTTTGAACTGGCTGTTGTTTATGAACTTTTGCTTTAGGGCATTATGATATTACAAGGACCATTTTCAGTTGATTCTGATCTTCTGGCACTTGTTGGTATTTTTATTTATGTGTTGCAAATGTCGTGATGATATTGGTTAAAGAGGAAAAAATAACTTCCAGTAACTACCAAAGTTGGTTTTGTTATAAAATCTTGTTTGCTCACTGTAATTTCCTACAGTTGGAAGAGATTTCAGTAATCATTTTCAGATTGTTGATGTGGGACATTAGTCCCTGGAAATTACTTAGCAATAGCATAGTATAATTTGTGGGAAGAGACCCCTTGTATTGTATGCTTGTGATTAATGGGCAAGGCTTCCTTTTTAACGAGCAGGGTGCATATCGCGATGATAATGGAAAGCCAGTGGTGCTTCAATGCGTGCGTGAAGCTGAATGTCGTGTTGCAGGCAAAGAATTTATGTAAGTGTTGCGTTTTCAATATGTTTATCAAATTCTTCTCAATTTTTTTTACCAGTACCTCAAAAATCTTTTTCTTTCTACTCTCTCAGGAAATAGTGGTTGGTTTTGAATATTATATAACAGAAGAGCCCATTTCTTTTTAATGCACTTATGTGCCAATCATGACCAAGCAAAGTATTTTCAATAAATTTGATTCAAAAATTCGCATTAAGAATGGGGATGGGGCTGTGCTTGTTCCCAGCTTATGTCAGTTGAATACATTGAAGAAATTGTTGCAAGTTTTGGGAGTTGCTTGTATAGAATTTAAGATGTGATCTTTTAAAAGGTATCAGAAATATGTGAAAATGCCTCTGTATTGAAATGTGTTTTGGTGACTTACTAGGGAATATCTTCCCATGGGAGGCAGCGTGAAGATGGTTGAAGAATCACTGAAGCTGGCATATGGAGAAGATGCAGATGTTCTGAAAGACAAACGTGTGGCAGCTGTCCAGGCTCTTTCTGGTACAGGTGCCTGCCGTCTCTTTGCAGAGTTCCAGAAACGGTTTCGCCCCGAATCCCAAATTTACATACCAGTACCAACCTGGGCCAAGTAAGTTATTAATGATCATTACTAGTTGCTAAATCCTAGGCAGGTTGTGGAAGAATGTATGCCTGTTGTTGGTTCTATGGTTGTGTATGTTGAATATTAGCAGGAAACTCTTGCTAAATTGGATCTTTGTGATTTGCATACTTTGTAATTCTATTGGTCGGATCATCCTTATATTTGCTCCCAACCCAGTGGTTTGCAAATTTCCTTTCTAAAGCTTGCAAAAAAGGGGACATTTTTAGATATTTTTGTATCCAGGGTGTTTGCTTTTGATTATTAATCTAGTGATTGAGTTGGGTTCTCAGTTGGCTATGGTCCAAGCAACATATTAGGCAATTTCGTTTAGATTATTGTGATTGTGATCAAAGAGTTTTGTATTTTGGGTGATCAAGTTGAGTTTTCAGTTGGCTATGGTCCGAGCAATGTATTAGGCAATTTCGTTTAGGTTATTGTGATTGTGATCAAAGAGTTTTTGTATTTTTCTTCTGCAGTCATCACAACATCTGGAGAGATGCCCAAGTGCCCCAGAGGACATTCCACTATTACCAACCAGAGACTAGAGGCTTAGACTTTGCAGCCTTCATGGACGACGTTAAGGTAAAATCTATAATAGAAACAAGTATTCTGGCCGTTTATTCAAAATTGTTTGCTTGCCAAATTCTGGCCTGCCACTGTTGGAAACAATTTTATTCTTCTTAACAATTTACTTGACTGGTTTCCACCTTTTATTTTTGTTATGTATACAGAATGCTCCAAATGGTTCTTTCTTCTTGCTTCATGCATGTGCTCACAATCCCACTGGGGTAGATCCAACGGAGGAGCAATGGAAGGAACTATCTTATCAATTTAAGGTCAGAAGGATGCAATTTCATGCATATCTATTAAAAGGATTGATTTATCTCAAAATTAATATCTTTCTATTGCTCTACATTCTGCAGGTGAAACATCATTTTCCATTCTTTGACATGGCATACCAAGGTTTTGCAAGTGGTGACACAGAAAGAGATGCCAAGGCAATCAGAATATTTTTGGAAGATGGTCACCAGCTCGCATGTGCACAATCTTTTGCAAAAAATATGGGATTATATGGACAGAGAGTAGGTTGTCTTAGGTGAGGGACATTTTTTCTTTGTAATTCAAATAACTTGTTGATATAGAAGAGATTACATCAGAAGCTCTGTAAAGGGTGGCATCATATTCTAAGCATTACCTGGATACTTTTCACCCAATTCTGAACTTTAAGACGGTAAGGAATATAGGCATATAAGCCCATAACTTTTTAAAATGAAACTCAAATGACGAACTTAAAAATATCTTCAGTTTCACTCTCATGAAGTCTTTTTCAGGTTTTATGGGATACTTTGTTTGGATGCTTGCACTTGGATGCATTTTTAAACGGCTATTTGTTTTTTTATTATCTCTGCCTCAGCATTTCATGCCAGAAATTGTTAGCTGTTGTTACTGACTTTTGAATCACTCATATGATTCCTCTTTGTTTTCTACATTCTCATATATGAAAATGGGACTGTAGTATGGTTGCCCATTTGGATTTTTTGCGCACTAAGACCTCTTTTTCTTATGCAGATATTTCTTTTTGAGGATAATTTCCAATTTCCCGTCCCCCTTCTTTCTGCTTGGTTTTTGTCCTACATTTTTTTAAAACACGATTGTAAGTCTCATGGTCTGATTTTTCCAGTTCAGAACTTTCAATGATGCAACTTCATATTTTTTTGTTGCATACAAAATGTTTTGGTTGTCAATTTTTTGAATAGGAAATGTTTCCCATGTCATCTTTTTCCACCCCTGTTTCAATTTATCCTTGTCAAGAAGGGAAGCATTGACAAAGCCAGTAGTGCTCATGCTTATTTATCCTCTTTATACAGCCAAGCTAAAAACTAAAGGTTGTCACTGTGATTTTGAACTGTGCCATCTGTAAGTAGCTTCCTATTTGGCAAGTCAAAAGGTGAAAAATCATTTTGCAACTTGGATTCAGCCCTTTAAAAGTACAAAATATTCATAATTCTGAATTTTGTTGAGCTTATACTGCCAATCTGAGATAATTGTCTGCGTGTGCAATCTGAACAATGTCAGCTGTAAGCACCTTTGGTCAGATCCTATAGATCACTATTATTTCTACCAAGAGTGTTTAGATTGTTGTTCCTAGTTTTTGGTTCCATTTTATTTTTTCATTGCCTCATTTGCGATTACATTTTTATATCATGAACATCCTTTTTCTTGAAGAATTGTTAATTACAGCATGTCTTTTAAGTTAAATACTGTGGGGAAGTGTTAAGATTGAAGCTAAAAGACATATATTTGTGCACTTTAAAGTTTTAAAATCTAATTTTAATGCATTCCTTGAGCATGAATGCAACCAATGAATCTAATTGAAATGTTGAACAAGTTTTGATTCAATTTTCTCTCTGCAACTTAGCTGTACATAATCAAGGATCTTTTAAGGTGCACTTTTTATTGAAAAGTTGGTCCGATGCCAATGATAAGCTGTTCCAACTTCCAATAATAAAAGTTCACAAGTTTTTTTTAATACTAGCTTTCAATTTTTTTGACATGTTATTCCTGGAACAGTGTTGTATGTGATGATGCAAGTCAAGCAGTGGCGGTGAAGAGCCAGCTGCAACTGATTGCTAGGCCAATGTACAGCAATCCACCTGTTCATGGGGCACTTCTTGTGTCAACCATCCTAAGTGATCCGGATCTTAAATCTCTTTGGCTCAAGGAGGTCAAGGTAGCAAACATAAAACTGACCACTTTATCTATATGCAGGCCTGGGAATGCTTTCTTGATAAATAGATGCTGTAGTTGTGTTCATTGTTTATCATTTCTATATGATGTTGGAAAAATCTTCACGATGGTTAGGCATGTGCAAACCCCTAAACAAAATGGTTTGCATTTCATTTTTCAGGTTATGGCTGATCGCATCATTGGGATGAGAGAAGCTCTTCGAGGCAACCTTGAAAAGACGGGGTCTGCTCTTAGTTGGAAGCACGTCACTGAACAGGTATTTAGGATTCTGCACCATGTGCTAGAAAAACTTCTTATGAAGCAGCATGAGCTGATAGGGGTATCATGGGAACTTTGTTGTAAACATGTATGTGGTCGTGGGTAAGGAGATGAACACTAATTTTGTACCTTCAAGGATGACTTATTATGTAGACTATATAATCATTCACGTCTTCTTGTTTAAATGCTTGTACAGATTGGAATGTTTTGCTACAGTGGCATGACTCCAGAACAAGTTGACCGTTTGACGAGTGAATTTCACATCTACATGACACGAAATGGACGCATAAGGTATTATGTCAAAAATGTTGTTTGATTGACAGTGTTAGTAGAAAATGTGTCTAATAATGTCTGATCTGCTATGTTTCAAAACAGTATGGCAGGTGTTACTACAGGCAATGTTGAATACTTAGCAAATGCAATCCATGAAGTCACAAAATCTGCTTAGAAGTTAGAAAAAGAGATAAGAGCCAGTGGATTGAGTTCAATTTTTTCAACAAACACCTATCACAATTTTGTTCTCATGAGAGTAAAAGCAATTTCGGATTAAGTCTGATTCTTTTGCTAATGAACCAAATAGCCCAGTCTATTGAATAAGTGATCTGCCCTGAGACTTCAGTGTCTTGGCATATTGTTTAGAATAATTAGTTTGTGTACTCCGTTTGAGGGGTGCAGTCGGATGCTCATGCAAATGTAGGATACAATAATGTGAGGCTTTTCTGTGCCTTAAGCTTTTATTCTGAGGATTACGACTAATGATATGACTTCCAATTTATTTTCTTAAAACTTGTGTTTCATGGCTCGCAGATAAAGTTCTGGATATTTATAGTTTTGCTTGCATAAGTATGCCGTTCTTTCTTTGCCTCCTATTGTCAGTAGTTGAATCGGTGTGGTCGCTAGATGTTTTTTTCTGGTATATTATCTGAGAAAAATATACCTGGTGTTTTCAATAAATCCAGAGCAAGGGATGTGAAACTTTTTTGACTATGCACTTTCGAGTACTGGAGTTGTAGATTAAGGGAAGTCATGCAGAGTTTCAGAATTGTGGAGAGTTATAGTTTTGCCTGCATTAATATGTTGTTCTTTTTCTGCATATCTATTGTCAGTAGCTGAAGTGGTGTGGTCGCTAATGTTTTTTCTCTTATATTTTGTGAGAAAAATATTCATAGTTTTTTCATAAATCCAAATCACGGAATGTGGCACTTTTTGATTGTGCACTTGAGTACTGGAGTTGTAGATGATAGGGCAATTTCATTTTCGATGCAAAAGTATGCATCCCGACATTGATCAAATTGTGTTTACATTAGCCATTGAAAAAATCACGAAGTTGATGGGGCTCATGGTACAAACAAATCTAGGAGTAATTGCCATAAAATCTTCATGTTCCTTTTTTGATTTTTAATATTTATCCATTTTGTACTTTTCGCGACTTTTGCCTATTTTTCCTTGGATGTTCTAATTGCATCTTGTTTTTACATAAAATGTTGTAGGTTGGAAGTTTCATATATTTTCTTAAAGAAGATACTTTGGTTAAGTGAGCTTCGTTTTGCCTTTTCTACCATCTTTTTCTTCCAGCCATTGCCATTAAAATGCAAGATCTTGATCCAGCATGATTTGTTCACTCCTTAAAGTTCACTTTTTTCAGAAAAGCATTTCGTAGTGCTTTAAGTCGACTTTAGTTTCCAGCCTTTGGCGTTCTTATGTGCAAATCATGATTTGTTAGAATGCTTTGTTGTCCTTCCTAATCTATATCATCTCCTTTCTGTAAGACGCTAGGATTGAATTAGCCATTCTGTAAACCAGATTAACATTCCAAAGCAACTTTTGAAGCTTGAAAGCATATAAGTTTGATTATACCGGATTGTGAAATCCCGTTTCTGCAGTTACCTCCAAGAGGATAACCATATCCTCATCTTAGTATCAGTGCCATAACTAAAATCTAAAGCTATGTGATCGCTGATCAAACTTGCGGTGTGGATGGAAATTTTATATGAGGGGTGTGCATAACCATTAGTTCTTTGAGGTGAAATTAAAAAAATTATTATTGCCTTTCAAATGAAAATCAAATCATGGCACTTGGCTTAATGATGTTTTCACTTTAATTAAACTCCCACGAGGCAGGGACAGCAAGCTTGCTTGAGCCGGGCGTGTTTGATTGGGCCTCATCACTCCTGCAGGATCAAATTTCCACAATAGAAATATACAGTCAGAAAACTTTTCCAAATACATCCGTTTCTCTGGCTCACTTTTGCAATTTGTTCCACGGAATTATGTGATCTTGTTTTGGTTGTTCCTCTTTTGAGGAAGAAACTTATCCTATAGACATTTTGGAGCTCCCAGTGTGCATGGGTTTGAACCTTGGTCATCATCTTGGTGACGCTCCACTGTAATTGCCAATATGTTGCTTTGTCATCTCATCACCATCTACAAACTTTTAGACTAATGCTCCACTGTAATTACCAGTATGTTACTTTGTCATCTCACGACCATTAACTTCTAAACTAATGAGGTTTGTATGTAGCAATGAATTGGGCATCATCTTTACTTACTGGCATAATTGTAATATTATCTTTTTTTTAAAGCCACAATTTCATTTTTGTACTGGAAGGTAAATGTATTTAAGCCATAATTATTTCATTCTTAATTTGGTAGGTGACCAACCCCCCCCCCCCGTTTTTTTTAAAGCCAAAGTACTTTAGTCCTAGTTTGGGTGGGTGAGCTCCTTTTTGAAGTCATATCTATTTCATTTTTCTTTTTTTCTTTTTGGTAGGTGAGCCCTTTTTCTGAAGCCAAAGTACTTCAATCTTGTTTTGGTAGGTCAGCCCCTTTCAAGCCGTTTTAATTTCATGTTTTTTTTGTTTTCATAGGTGAACACCTTTATGATGTCAAATTTATTTTGTTTTGTTTTGATGGGTAAACCCTTTTTGTGAAGTCTGAAGTTATTCATTCTTATTTGGCAGGTGATTTTTTTTTTGAAGTTGTGTTATTTTATTTCTTTTATTTTTCCGAAGCCATAATTATTTCATTTTTGTTTTTGGCAGGTGAACTGTTAAAACCCTTACTTTTAAACTATTAGTTACTTCATTCTTGCTTTATTAGCATAATTTTTTAATATTTTCCAAGAAATGAAAGAATAAGATCCTTTTATCACTAATGCATTGAATTTTTATTTATTGGTTCATTATGTTTGATTAGTCAATTTTTTTTTTTAAATGATTCATTAAATGAAAGTTGGTGGCCTTTGCATGGGACGGTGGCACATTTTCCATGTGCCTTTCATTGGGACGGAGTGTGCTGGGGTACATACTTTGCATGTCAAGTTTATTGGGAATTTGTGACCCATCTATGGCTGAACAACCACCTTTGAACTTTATTTATTTATCTATTTATTTGTTTGTTTTGAATATTTTGACAATCACAATAGCAAATCTCAGTTGCAAAACCGAAAAACCAGAACAGAACCTAAAAAAATTTCATGTATGGTTACAATTTTAGTTTTCTAGTAAGGTTACAGTTTTAGTTTTCTAATTTGCTTATTAATTATTGTCATTTGTTAGATAATTTTGTGTTGTAAACAAAATACTTGCAGTAGACCCTAAAAATATAATGCGTTTAAAATAGAGTTAAAGTAAAGCTTTTGAATGGTAATTTCAAATGAGTACAAGAGTTATTGAAAACAACAATGCATCTATTCTTCTACAGGTTGATAATCAATTGTTTTAAAGATTCAACAATTATATTATGAGAAATATTAAGGCGTAGAGCAGTTTGTTTATAAGACAAGAAGTGTTCAAAGATATCATGAGGATCATTGTACATTGTAGCTCATGTCTTTTTAGCAAAAATGCATCTCCAAAAGATATGAATGACAAACTCAGGTAGATTGCACATTGACATTTAAGTGGATTAGTAGTAAGAAATTGTATGTTGTTGCCAATAGGTAGCTTGTGGAAGAGAAACTTCCAAGCAATGGTTTGAGCTATGGCATCAATGTTGGACTTTCAAATGACAATTCTAAGTCCGGCCATTTAGCTTAAGTGAATTTGCATTTCCACTTCAAATTGAGCCTTTGTTCCAAAGACAACCTCGGGATGAGTTTTCGATAAACACATTTGAATAGAAAGTTATTTACCTTATAGTTGTTTGGCCACCTCTAGTTTTTCACAAAGTTGCATTGAACAAGAGTGGGCATCTTAATAAGGAATGAGTTATCCACAAGTTGTAGAATTTTAGTTATAGTAGTCTTGTTAGTGTCTTGTAAGTGAAAAAAATCCATTAAAAAAGACCAATGTTTCCAATGACAATGTGATAAGTGTTAGAGATCTCTAAATTGACGTATGCCTTTTTAATAGTGTTTTCTTTCAACTTGGAGTGAAAAACAAATAACACATTAATTTGCATGTTTGTCCTTGTCGAAGGGAGATACCTTTCCATTGCAATAGTTCAAATATTTCTTAAAACACTTCTCACATGCTCTTAAGTGTGGTAAAGGTTGAGAGTTTGAAGTATTAACAACTTTTCATGCATACACATTTCTTTCCATTGGTCTTTAGAAGTGGCAACGAATACCTCATTCTAAACAATAACTTTCCATGGTTGAAAATCATGTAGAGCAAGAATGATCTTAGAAATCAAACATTTACTTTGCGTCTAGGGATCCATGACACCTAGGCCTCCTTTGTTTTTTGGTTCAATGCATTGATTCCAAAAGGATGCCTTGCACACACCCATTTGACCCAAATGAATTTCTTGGTAAGTTTGGTGAATATGTTATAGCACATTTAAGAAGGAAATCAACAGTAGTAAATATGAGTTACAACAAAGACCTTAGCAATTTCAATTATATTGGTAAATGAAAGGAATTTCGAACTCTAATAGTCAAGACTTTTTTGATATTCACTGAAAAACTAACACCTCATGTCCTTAAGGGAGACTTGAACACTGAAGGAAATACCTAAGTATTGTAATTTAGCAGTCAAGCATTTTTTAATATTTATTAAAAAACCAACACCTCATGTCCTTAAGGGAGACTTGAAGATTGAAGGGAATACCTAAGTATTGTAATTTCTCCATGCTAAACTTGATTCCTCTTAGGGGGAATCCAATGGGGAGTGGGGTCAACTTGAATCATAATAAATTCTATCTTATGCATCGAAAGTGTAGAGCCTAAAATAATACAATACAACTTAAGTACATCTATGTCATAATTGATTTCCTCTTCATTTGAAAAGGAAAAACATACTATCACCATTAAAATGAGAGCAAAAGGCGCAAGTGTTACTAGGAAGAGTAATTCCTTTAATAAGATCCTTGTCACATGCTCTTTGTAGCAGGTAATCAAGAGCATCCCTGACTAAAACATACAAATAATGAGTTAGAGGATAACCTTAGGGGATGGATTGTTGAAGAGCAAATGGTTTAGTGAGAATCATTCACTGGAACTCTGACTTGGCCACCTCCAGTTTTTCGAAAAGTTGCATCGAATAAGAGTGGGCATCTTAACAAGGAATGAGTTATCTACGAGTTGCAAAATTTTAGTTATAGTAGCCTTGTTAGTGTCTTGTAAGTGAAATCCATTAAAAAGGCCAATGTTTCCAATGATAACGTTGTTAGAGATTCCCAAATTGATGTATGCCTTTTTTAATGATGTTTTCTTTCAACTTAAGAGAGAAAAACAAACGATAACACGTTAATTTACATCTCTGTTCCACCAAATGGAGGAAGTGGGAAACTGTATTAAAGGGAGATACCTTTCCATTCCAACATTTTAAAACAATTTTTGCCACACTTCTCACATACTATTAAGCGGGATAGAGGTTAAGAGTTTGAACTAGTAATTAACAACTTTTCATGCATACACACTTCTTTCCATTGGCTTTTAGAAGTAACACCAAATACCCTATTGTGAACAATAACTTTCCATGGTTCAGAATTGTGTAGAGCATGAATGATTTTAGAAATCAAACATTCACCTTGCGTCTAAGGATCCCTGCGCCAAGGCCTCCTTTGTCTTTTGGTTGAATGCATTGATTCCAGGGGATGCCCTGCATACACTTGTTGCCATCCTATTTGGCCCAAATGAATTTCTTGGTAAGTTTGGTGAATACGCTATATAGCATGTTTTAGAAGGAAACCATCACAAGTAGTAAACTGTCATGTCCCCTTTTCAGGGGACATCTTCAGACTTGATGATTAGCCTATTATGCGACCTTCGTAGGCTGATAGGATGGATAGAGGGTCATGATGGAGCTTGGCTTGGCTTCGATTAGCATAATTTTTACAGTTGGTTTTCATTCGGGCTCTTTCAGACACGTTTGCCTGAGCTCCTATTATTTAGGGACTTCTGACATGCAACGGAGCACCCTTGTTTTAGTATGGTCATGTGCGGAATCACTCCCTGGTTCACCAGCTTCAGACGGTTCGAGGATCCGATATGTATTGAGGGATATATTAATATTTGATTGATTTAATAAAATATTAATTATTTGGCCTATTTTTAATTAAGAAACCCTAATTCTAATTTAAGAAACCCTAATTAGGGCAAGCATATCTTTTTGAAGGTATAAGGGGTTTCTCATGGGAGAGAGTTGGCATTATTATGATGATGATAATCCATTGATTATTGATATTGATTGTTGCTAAGAATTCTTCTGTGAAGACTGAGCCAAGGGTTCCAGGATTCCATTTGCATTGGAGAACGTCCACTCTTCAGTGTGTGCGATTCAGACGCTGTGAAATATCAGCTGATCTATTACCGATTTGAGAGATAGCTTCATACAGAAGTTATCACAGAGATTTACAGGTTTGGGAGATAACTTCACACAGAAGTTATCACAGGGATTTCAGGTATTTATTTCCTTATGTTTTGATTTAATAAATTGTCCAAATAGAGATCTTGAGATCAAGGACCAGAATACAGGCCGCAACATATTATCTTGCTTCTATACGGGATACGTACCGATTCATACAATTTCGTACCGTTCTACCACAGGCCGGACAGCGCCGCAGGGGACACAGGAACCGACATCGGCTGACTGAAGACCGACGTCGACAGAGTAGCCAACCAACAGCGACTGACGTCGAAATTATATCGACCGACAGCGGCAGGATAAACGACGTCGGCGACTGTGTTGTTGGCACAACCCGAGAGCCGTTCCAGATTTGCAAAAAGATCAGGTTTTGAGATTATATTTGTATTACTTTATATGCATGCCAGAGATATATTATTGTAATCATTCTGAAGAGTAATAAGAGCACTGATTTGCGAGTTAAGAGATTTACTGTGGTTTATTTGTTTATTTGAATTTATCTTGCAAAATCGTATCTTTATTCATGCAAAATATCAAAAAGCAAAATACAGAGGAATAGTCAGAAAAATACCCAGTTTCAGAATTGAAGGAAAACAGGGGATATTACAGTGGTATCAGAGCTTTGTTAAAAAAAAGAGACCCTAAGTAAGGGATATTACAGTGGTATCAGAACTTTTGTTTTTCTATATTCCCTATTGGTAGGGGATATTACATAAACATGAGTTACAACAAAGACCTTCTTAGCAACTTCAATTCTATTGGTAAACGAAAAGAATTTGGAACTCCAACAGTCAAGCTTTTTCTAAAATTTATTAAAAAACCAACGCCTCATGTCCCTAAGGGAGACTTGAAGACCGAAGGGAACACCTAAGTGCTGTAATTACTCCATGCTAAACTTGATACCTCTTAGGGGGAATCCAATAAAGAGGGGAGTCAACTTGAATAATAATAAATTCTGCGTTATGCATCAAAAGTTTAGAGCCTAAACTAATACAATACAACTTAATTACATCCATGTCATTACTGAATTCCTCTTCATATGCAAAGAAAAAAAATACCATCATCATCAAAATGAGAGCTAAGGGCACAAGTTTTATTAGGAAGAGTAATCCCTTTAATAAGATTATTGTCATGTGATCTTTGCAACAGGTATTCAAGACCGTCCCTGACCAAACCATACAAATAAGGAGCTAGAGGACAATCTTGGGGGATGGATTGTTGAAGAGCAAAGGGTTCAGTGAGAATTGTTCATTGAAAGTCTAGATGAGACATCATTAAACAACTTTTTGATGTGGTGAATCACTTTTTTCCCAAATCCCAATGAATGTAACATATTGAGGTTAAATGACCACTTGATTCTATCATAGGCTTTGTTGACGTCAAGCTTGATGATAAGTGAATTTTGAGATTGCACTGGGTTCATTTTGCATATTTCCATGTCAAAATTAGGTTGTCTAGAATGTACCTTCCCCCAATAAATCTTGTTTGCTTGTGTCTAACAAAATCTTGTTTGTTCATGTCTAACAAAATATTGCACCACAACTTCAATACGTCTGGCAACAACTTTTGCAATGATCTTGCAAGAGGTATTAAGGAGACTGATGAATCACCAACCGAATATGTTGTCTATGTTATTTCTATCTTTAGGAATGAGTTTTATCAACACTTGATTGATAAAGGTGCCAAGGGAGCTAGTTTCTCTAGCCTCAAGATAGATGGGGTAAAAATCTCCATGAATTGTATGCCACATGGCCTTGAAGAAATCAATGGTTAAGCCATCCAAGCCAGAGATTTTTTTATCCGCCATAGAGAAAAGAGTATGTTCAATTCCTTAGGGGCTAGCACCCTGTCAAGATGATCATGAAGGTCCTGTATGATCTTGTTGGGGATACATTGGCTCATTGCTTTGCTCATTTCATTGTAGGAAGCATCTTGGACATTCTCATCAATGAAGAGAGTTTTGAAATGGTCGCTAAAGACATTATTAATTTCAACATAAGAGGAACAACAATACTTATTATTGTCTATGATGGACATTATGTTCTTTTGTGTGTGTTTGTGATTCAAGTATCGAAAGAAAAACTTGAAGCCTTTATTCCTCTCTTTAATCTAGGGAAGACGAGAGCATATACGAGGCCCCCGTCCACAATACAACTCAAATTATCTTATTTTATTTTCCAATGAAAACCCTCAAACTTCTAATTTTAATAAATTAAAATTTTTGACCGTTACAACTATGGTTTTAATTGGGTGCATACATTTTTTAGGTTTGACCAAGTCTTTGATTTAGTGTCAACAATTAAAGATTATCCAATCTGTCAAATTTATTCAGAAATTAACCCTAATCTTAAATTTTATGGTGTCAGATCTTTACATTCAACAAAAAAATATCCTTAATAAACTTTTTATGAACCAAACTTTACCAATTAATCAATAACCTTTCAACAAATATATATTTTTAAATTTTTTTAACAAATTTAATTTTTTACAAAATTATAATGGTCATACTTTTGTGTTAGTGCTTCTGAATCCTAATCTACATTTAGAAAAAAAGCGATTGAGTTGTTATAAACCAACAAAGGAATTCAACACACAACTCTATGGAAAACTACTTATGGGAATATTTTCAAACTTGTTGAATTGAATATAATTTAAATCCGAATAAAAGTATGCGAAGTTTTGATTATTAATTAAGAAAAATAACAGATCTTATTGTGAGGGATATATCACATATGAATAGTCCAATAAAGTGGATGGGATTAAATTTGAGCTTAACAAAGCAAGATTAATGTGTAGTATAAAATATTTGTTTAGATGGACATATCATGTTATATTCATCGAAATAAAAAATAAAAAATGAATCTCATAATTCTCATCGATTAATTTTAAAGCTAGTTAATTTAGCTATTCATCGAAATAAAAAATAAAAAATGAATCTCATAATTCCCATCGATTAATTATAAAGCTAGTTAATTTAGCTATCTAGTATATATTAAAACTTGTAAGTGATAAGTGAGGTATATGGTTTTTCATAGGCAACAATTAATTATGCTAATAGCTGTCTTATAATGATATCATGGTGGTTGTAGGCTAAATGTTCCTCAGTGTTAATAATAATTAGAACTAACTCTTATTCTATCTGATAATCTTAAATGCTTTGCACAACAATTTTTTAAATCATCACACTTTCTACTCAATTCTTCAATAAGAATAATCGCTACATAACCTTTGTTATTCATTGGTGTGGTTTAATGCATACTTCTATTTCCATGTAGATTGACAAGGTACTTTGAATGATGTTATATATCATTTGTTTCTCAAAGAGAAGCAAATTTAAGCATCTTATGCTACTTATGATGATATAACATGGTACTAAGTAGATGCAATTTTTTAATTGCATTACATATACACCAAATACTAGTTGTGAGGGTCACAAGTATTCAACAAACACCTAAATTTGGTCCCAGGGTATTTGTTAGTTGTAAAACTGTATTATATTAGGGTATCTATGTTAATTATTGGTCCACATTAGGTTCTTATTGTGCATTTTCCTTGTGTTTTGGTATTTCCTTCTCGTATTCCCCTTCTTTCTCTCTCTTCTCTTTTCTCTCCTCCTTGCCTGTTTCCCTATGTTTTCGATGCTTCTCCTAGAAACATACAATGTACATTTATGGGTGGGCCCTTTTGATCCTTATTTTGGGTCTCCTATGAATTGTAAGTCATTCCTTGTTGACTTTCTCATCCATTGTGTGTCAGACTACGTGCCAATAGGTCCTAATTTGCATTCAATAAGTTTATAAATACATAGATGAGTTAGCTCATTTCATATATATATAATGAATGAGCACAAGTAATCAATTCAAATATTTAAGATTTTAAGGAAATCTAAAGTATTTACTACTGTGTTTGAGAAGGAATCAAACATTCATTTTAGTGCTGATAATCACAATAGAGTAGACACTGCATCACACTGGAAGGTAAATAACTGTCATTTGAATAGAAAGTTATTTACCTTACAGTTGTTTGGCCACCTCTAGTTTTTCACAAAGTTGCATTGAACAAGAGTGGGCATCTTAACAAGGAATGAGTTATCCACGAGTTGTAGAATTTTAGTTATAGTAGTCTTGTTAGTGTCTTGTAAGTGAAGAAAATCCATTAAAAAAGACCAATGTTTCCAATGACAATGTGATAAGTGCTAGAGATCTCCAAATTGACGTATGCCTTTTTAATAGTGTTTTCTTTCAACTTGGAGTGAAAAACAAATAACACGTTAATTTGCATGTTTGTCCTTGTCGAAGGGAGATACCTTTCCATTGCAATAGTTCAAATATTTCTTAAAACACTTCTCACATGCTATTAAGTGCGGTAGAGGTTGAGATTTTGAAGTATTAAGTAACAAATTTTCACGCATACACATTTCTTTCCATTGGTCTTTAGAAGTGGCAACGAATACCTCATTCTAAACAATAACTTTCCATGGTTGAAAATCATGTAGAGCAAGAATGATCTTAGAAATCAAACATTTACTTTGCGTCTAGGGATCCATGACACCTAGGCCTCCTTTGTCTTTTGGTTCAATGCATTGATTCCAAAGGATGCCTTGCACACACTTGTTGCCATCCCATTTGACCCAAATGAATTTCTTGGTAAGTTTGGTGAATATGTTATAGCACATTTAAGAAGGAAATCAACAGTAGTAAACATGAGTTACAACAAAGACCTTAGCAATTTCAATTATATTGGTAAATGAAAGGAATTTGGAACTCTAGTAGTCAAGACTTTTTTGATATTCACTGAAAAACTAACACCTCTTGTCCTTAAGGGAGACTTGAAGACTGAAGGGAATACCTAAGTATTGTAATTTAGCAGTCAAGCATTTTTTAATATTTATTAAAAAACCAACACCTCATGTCCTTAAGGGAGACTTGAAGACTGAAGGGAATACCTAAGTATTGTAATTTCTCCATGCTAAACTTGATTCCTCTTAGGGGGAATCCAATGGGGAGTGGGGTCGACTTGAATCATAATAAATTCTATCTTATGCATCGAAAGTTTAAAGCCTAAAATAATACAATACAACTTAAGTACATCCATGTCATAATTGATTTCCTCTTCATTTGCAAAGGAAAAACATACTATCATCATCAAAATGAGAGTAAAAGGCGCAAGTGTTATTAGGAAAAACATACTATCATCATTCACTGGAACTCTGACTTGGCCATCTCTAGTCTTTCACAAAGTTGCATCGAATAAGAGTGGGCATCTTAACAAGGAATGAGTTATCTACGAGTTACAAAATTTTAGTTATAGTAGCTTTGTTAGTGTCTTGTAAGTGAAATCCATTAAAAAGGCCAATGTTTCCAATGATAACGTTGTTAGAGATTCCCAAATTGATGTATGCCTTTTTTAATGACATTTTCTTTCAACTTAAGAGAGAAAAACAAATGATAAGACGTTAATTTACATCTTTGTTCCACCAAATGGAGGAAGTGTGAAATTGTGTTAAAGGGAGATACCTTTCCATTCCAACATTTTAAACAATTTTTGCCACACTTCTCACATACTATTAAGCCGAGCAGAGGCTAAGAGTTTGAAGTACTAAGTGACAACTTTTCATGCATACACACTTCTTTCCATTGGCTTTTAGAAGTAACACCAAATACCCTATTGTGAACAATAACTTTCCATGGTTCAGAATTATGTAGAGCATGAATGATTTTAGAAATCTAACATTCACCTTGTGTCCAAGGATCCATGCGCCAAGGCCTCCTTTGTCTTTTGGTTGAATGCATTGATTCCAAGGGATGCCCTGCATACACTTGTTGCCATCCTATTTGGCCCAAATGAATTTCTTGGTAAGTTTGGTGAATACGCTATATAGCATGTTTTAGAAGGAAACCATCACAAGTAGTAAACATGAGTTACAACAAAGACCTTCTTAGCAACTTCAATTCTATTGGTAAGCGAAAAGAATTTGGAACTCCAACAGTCAAGCTTTTTCTAAAATTTATTAAAAAACCAACGCCTCATGTCCCTAAGGGAGACTTGAAGACCGAAGGGAATACCTAAGTGTTGTAATTACTCCATGCTAAACTTGATGCCTCTTAGGGGGAATCCAATAAAGAGGGGGGTCAAATTGAATAATAATAAATTCTGCCTTATGCATCAAAAGTTTAGAGCCTAAAATAATACAATACAACTTAATTACATCCATGTCATTACTGATTTCCTCTTCATATGCAAAGAAAAAAATACCATCATCATCAAAATGAGAGCTAAGGGCACAAGTTTTATTAGGAAGAGTAATCCCTTTAATAAGATTATTGTCATGTGCTCTTTGCAACAGGGATTCAAGACCGTCCCTGACCAAACCATACAAATAAGGAGCTAGAGGATAATCTTGGGGGATAGATTGTTGAAGAGCAAAGGGTTCAGTGAGAATTGTTCATTGAAAGTCTAGATGAGACATCATTAAACAACTTTTTGATGTGGTGAATCACCCTTTTCCCAAATCCCAACGAATGTAACATATTGAGGTTAAATGACCACTTGATTCTATCATAGGCTTTGTTGACGTCAAGCTTGATGATAAGTGAATTTTGAGATTGCACTAGGTTCATTTTGCATATTTCCATGTCAAAATTAGGTTGTCTAGAATGTACCTTCCCCCGGTAAATCTTGTTTGCTTGTGTCTAACAAAATCTTGTTTGTTCATGTCTAACAAAATATTGCACCACAACTTCAATACGTTTGGCAACAACTTTTGCAATGATCTTGCAAGAGGTATTAAGGAGACTGATGAATCACCAACTGAATATGCTGTCTGTGTTATTTCTATCTTTAGGAATGAGTTTTATCAACACTTGATTGATAAAGGTGCCAAGGGAGCTAGTTTCTCTAGCCTCAAGATAGATGGAGTAAAAATCTCCATGAATTGTATGCCACATGGCCTTGAAGAAATCAATAGTTAAGCCATCCAAGCCAGAGATTTTTTTATCCGCCATAGAGAAAAGAGTATGTTCCAATTCCTTAGGGGCTAGCACCCTGTCAAGGTGATCATGAAGGTCCTGTATGATCTTGCTGGGGATACATTGGCTCATTGCTTTGCTCATTTCATTGTAGGAAGCATCTTGGACATTATCATCAATGAAGAGAGTTTTGAAATGGTCGCTAAAGACATTCTTAATTTCAACATAAGAGGAACAACAATACCTATTATTGTCTATGATGGACATTATGTTCTTTTGTGTGTGTTTGTGATTCAAGTATCGAAAGAAAAACTTGAAGCCTTTATTCCCCTCTTTAATCTAGGGAAGATGAGAGCGTATACGAGCCCCCCGTCCACATTACAACTCAAATTATCTTATTTTATTTTCCAATGAAAACCCTCAAACTTCTAATTTTAATAAATTAAAATTTTTGACCATTACAACTATGATTTTAATTGGGTGCATACATTTTTTAGGTTTGACCAAGTCTTTGATTTAGTGTCAACGATTAAAGATTATCCAATCTGTCAAATTTATTCAGAAATTAACCCTGATCTTAAATTTTATGGTGTCAGATCTTTACATTCAACAAAAAATATCCTTAATAAACTTTTTATGAACCAAACTTTACCAATTAATCAATAACCTTTCAACGAATATATTTTTTTAAATTTTTTTTAATAAATTTAATTTTTTACAAAATTATAATGGTCATACTTTTGTGTTAGTGCTTCTGAATCCTAATCTACATTTGGAAAAAAAGCGATTGAGTTGTGATAAACCAACAAAGGAATTCAACACACAACTCTATGGAAAACTACTTATGGGAATATTTTCAAACTTGTTGAATTGAGTATAATTTAAATCCAAATAAAAGTATGCAAAGTCTTGATTATTAATTAAGAAAAATAACAGATCTTATTGTGAGGGCCATATCACATATTAATAGTCCAATAAATTGGATGAGATTAAATTTGAGCTTAACAAAGCAAGATTAATGTGTAGTATAAAATATTTGTTTAGATGGACATATCATGTTATATTCATCGAAATAAAAAATAAAAAATGAATCTCATAATTCCCATCGATTAATTATAACGCTAGTTAATTTAGCTATCTAGTATATATTAAAACTTGTAAGTGATAAGTGAGGTATATGGTTTTTCATAGGCGAAAATTAGTTATGGTAATAGGTGTCTTATAATGATAACATGGTGGTTGTAGGCTATAATGTTCCTCACTGTTAATAATAATTAGAACTAACTCTTATTCTATCTGATAATCTCAAACGCTTTGCACAACAAATTTTTTAATCATCACATTTCTACTCAATTCTTCAATACGAATAATCGCTAGATAAGTTTTGTTATTCATTGGCGTGGTTTAATGCATACTTCTATTTCCATGTAGATTGACAAGGTACTTTGAATGATGCTATATATCATTTATTTCTCAAAGAGAAGCAAATTTAAGCATCTTATGCTACTTATGATGTTATAACATGGTACTAAGTAGATGCAATTTTTAGTTGCATTACATATACACCAAATACTGGTTGTGAGGGTCATAAGTATTCAACAAACACCTGAATTTGGTCCTAGGGTATTTGTTATTTGTAAAATTATATTATATTAGGGTATCTATGTTAATTATTGGTCTACATTAGGTTCTTATTGTGCATTTTACCTGTGTTCTGGTATTTCCTTGTATTCCCTTCTTTCTCTCTCCTCTTTTCTCCTCTCCTCACCTGTTTCCCTATGTTTCTGATGCTTCTCATAGAAACATACAATGTACATTTATGGGTGGGCCCTTTTGATCCTTATTTTGGGTCTCCTATGAATTGTAAGTCATTCCTTGTCGACTTTCTCATCCATTGTGTGTCAGACTACGTGCCAATAGGGTCCTAATTTGCATTCAATAAGTCTATAAATACATAGATGAGTTAGCTCATTTCATATATATAATGAATGAGCACAAGTAATCAATTCAAATATTTAAGAGTTTAAGGAAATATAAAGTATTTATGACTATGTTTGAGAAGGAATCACACATTCATTTTAGTTCTGATAATCATAATAGAGTAGATACTGCATCACACTGGAATGTTTGGTTGAATTGCATTATACTTGGCTTGATGTTTTCGATATTGTGAACCATTAAGTAACCTGATAAGTATATGATGCTTAAAAATGTGGCTAACCCTTGAGCACAGAGATCAAAACAAAGCTTTTCCTTATCCTCTGTAGGTTTAACCGCCTTATTAGGTTTTTGAAGAAAGAGATCTATTTCTTATAGATTTGTATAGAATATGAAAAATGTGAGGGAGGTTTTTGAGGCCCCAAACCTGATGAACATAGTCATCCAATATCTCTGTTGTTTTCCAAGAGTGTACCTATGGTTCTGGAATGATCTTATGGTTATGAAAACAACAATACAATTTTGGGAGTGTTCTATGTTTGGTTCAATTTTTTTGGGTTCTCTTCATCTTGATGTCTGAACTTGTCCACATTGTCAACTTGTGATGATTATTTCCATATTTTTGCAAAAAATGGATACTACTCTAAACCCCTCTCCTTTTTGTTGTTACACTAGATTTGTAAAAATAATTAGATTTGATTTTATAGTTTTACATCTGATTATATTTTATTATGTGTATGGGTAGAAGTATTTCATTTTGATCTAAAACCCACTTTCCCATATTCAATTTTTGTTTAACCCATATTATCTTTGCATGTTTTGTAGCCTTCTATGTCTATATCTTTCTTCATGAGTGATAGATATGAATTTTCTTAAAGTTATTTTTTGTATTTTCCCCCTAGGGTTAGATCTATTGGGAAATGTTTGAACTTTGCATGGATCTATGCAATGGTAATAATATGAAAGGGTGGTGTTGCTCAATGTTTTTTCCACAAGCATTAGTTGCATAGGATGTTATGTGTGTTGATTGTGCAAGCATGGATTATTGCAAAATATTGTGTGGAGACTGTCTATGGCAGTTGCACAAGGTTTTTAGTGTGCAATAATGATGGTAGAGATGCACAAGGTTCTCTGCACAATGTCATTGCACTATGGAAGGTTTCTAAGTGGAGCATAGTGGTTGAGTCACAGTAAGGTGCTATAAGGAGTTGTGCAACATGTCAAGCAACAGAGGTTAGCTTAAGGTGTTACAATATAAATTTATGATGTATCTACCATACTAGAGGAGTGTGAACAATGTCTTGGTGGTGCTTTGACACAGAGATGTTGAGGAGCATTAAAAAATAATCACTTTGATTAGTAGTAGCTGTGAATATAAATTCCATTTCTACATGCGTGTTACACAGTTTATGCTAGATATAGGCATAGTTCTTATTGGGAAGAGGATGATGCATAGTTTCAAGAAGTTGTTTGATACTAGATGTGGGATGAAAGTAATTGCATGAATGCTGAATACACATGGTCAAGTGTGTGCATTATAATAAACATTAAAATGTTATATGAAGGTTACATAACCTTGCAACTTATTGTGGCATTGTAATTTTAGTTTATGTTATAAAAAATAATGTTAACGTGCTCGGTTTTTTATCTAAAAAGGTTTTCCCAAGTGAAATCTTGTATATTCTTTGTGCTTTTCATTATGCTTGTATGTTTAATATTTATATAGAACAATTCTCCTATGTATTATTTTTTTGTGCATGGGCATTATCCCCAAGTTTTTGTAGTAGAGCATAATTGTACGCTTTGTAGAGGTTTAGGATAACCTATGATAAACAACTAACTTGAGTGGGAATTCTATGTGAAATAATCTTGTGCAAGTAAAATGATTAAAGTATAAAAATAGAGATTGAGAAATTCAGTGGTCAACATTATGAGTTATGGAAACTCAAGATGACATATTTATTGGTAGATAGAGATCAATGGGTTGTTGTAGCAGATTCACCATCCATAGGAATGAAACTTAAATAATGGGAGAAGTTTGATAGGAAAAGCTAGAAACTTTATCAAGTTCTGTTTGTTGGATTCAGTGCTATTGAATGTTTTGAAAATACTACAAAGCTTATTTGGGATAGGCTAGGAACATTGTACTCGGTGAAGCCACTAGTAAACAAATATTTGTGTAAAAGAAGCTTTATTTATTACAAATGATTGATGATGACTTGGTTGTAGAGCACTTGAATGCCTTTAACATTATGCTAAGTAAGTTATCATTTATCGATGTCAAAATAGATGATGAAGAAAGGCATATCATACTACTATGCTCTTTTCTAAGCTCATGAGATAATTTAGTGATGGATATCACTAATACTACATCAGAGTTAAAAGTGGAAGATGTATATGTAACTCTATTATCAAAGGAGATGAGTTATAAGTCTGTGGAAAGGTATCATAAAAAGGATGCCTTATTTGTGCAAGGTTTCTCGCAAGAAATGGGAAAACCAAAAAATAAGGGATAATTACTTAAGTTTTAGAGGTAGAACTAAGATTGTAAATAGATTCTTGAATATGCATTAGAACATTGGCAAGATAGGGAATTTTAAGAAGGACTATAAGGTGAGAAAGTGGAAAATGCCAAACCACTAGATGCTATGCAATCCTTAGGTGTAATGGTCTCCAGTGATGGAGATGGAGACATATATCTCACAAATTCAAGTTTGCATGCATGCTATGATGCATAAATGACTAACTCAAGTGCCTCCTATCATTTGACTCCTATGAGGTAGTGGTTTTACAAATATGAAGAATATGATGGTGGTGATATCTTTCTTGGAGACAACATGAAATACAAGATTGTGGGTAGAGGAAGAGACAAATTAAAGTTCATAGATGGGAGGATTAAGACTCTCCCTGGTATTTTTCACACTCCTAGCCTTGCGATAAATCTGATCTCTGTGAGAAAAATAAATCATGCGAGTGTCTAGGAATCATTCAATAGAGATAGTTTTAATATGGCACGTGGTGCCTTGGTGTTGGAAATGGGTGTGCATATGGGTACCTTGTTCAAGGTTGATGTGTGTATAGTAAGAAACACATGTAACAACTTTGTTGTTTCTAAGGCCAAGACTAATTCAATAAAGTGCACATTTATTTTGATGGATAGGAAAACATTCTAGCATAAGAGGCTGGGCCATATTGGTGAATAATATCTAAACATGATGTAGACTAAATATATGGTGAAAGGGATGGATAATTATCCCTTGTAATTTGACTTCTGTGATCATTGTGTCTATGGCAAGCATAGTCAAGTGAAATTACCCATAAATATTGTGAGGGCAAGTAGAATCTTGTAGGTGATCCATAGTGATGTTTTTAGATAGGTAGATGTCCCATCTTAAATATGTCTATTTTTTATGTCTTTCATAAATGACTACTATTGCAAGACTTGGGTATACTATCGTAAGATTTGGGTATACTTCATCCAAAATAATTATGAATTTCTCAATAAATTCAAGTAATTCAATTCCCATATGGAGGATATGGATAGGAGGATCAAAGTGTTGCACATGGATAATGGGGCTGAGTCTTGCTCTAATGAGTTTGATGAATTATGCAAGAAAATTTATATTCAAAGGTAAAATATAACCCCATACACATTGCAACATAATGCAATTGCATAGTAGATGAATAGGATGCTAAAGAATAAGGCCCAAAGTTTGTTGGGTGTTGTGCACTTGGAACATATTTTTGGGTTGAAGCAATATATACAATTTGTTACCTTATCATAATATCACCCACATCAATGTTATCTGACATGATTCCACCAAAATTGTGGAATATTAAGAAGCCATGCTTACGACACCTAAAATTTTCTAGTTGTGAAACTTATTCCCATATTCCAAAGGAGAAAAGATCGAAACTTGAATTTAAGTCTATAATTTGCATCTTTATTTGATATGTAAATGGAGGAATCCTGAGACAAAGAAGGTGGTTACTATATAATATGTAGTCTTTATGGAGGTGAGCAAGAATAACCAAAAAAGTAGCCAAAGGAAGAAACAAAAAGGTGCAGGTTGACATGAAATGCTAAAGAGCTTATATCAGTGTATGGTGGGACATATGAATATCCACAAGAGTCACAATGAGATGAGGAACCTATGAGTCCTATTATGATAAGATTAGAACAATTGCATAAAATTCCTAAAAGGTACATCCCACCAATTTTTTGTTTTTAATTCCTATTATCTATGACTGATGGTGAATACTCCAACATGGTAAATGAAGCTATTGGATTCCATGAGATAAATCCTTGGAATAATTCTATGGAGGAAATTGAGTCTCTGGATAAGAATGAGACTTGAGACTTGGTGATGTTGTCTCTTGGATAAAAACCTATAGGCTACAAGTGAGTTTTCAAGAAAAAGAAAAATTAATAAGGTTAATTGGAAAAGTATGAGGCCCGCTTCATAACAAAGTGATTCTTAAAGGTAAAGATAATTGAATTGGGTGAGACATATTACCCTGTTACAAAGTTGAATTCCATTGGATTCATGTTAACTATTGTTGCTACATTTGATCTAGAGATAGATCATATGTATGTTAAAGACACTATTTTTACATGGATAGCTTGAAAAATAAATCTACATGTTGTAACCAAAAAGCTTCAAGGTAAAAGGTAAAGAAGACTTGATATGCAAATTGAAGAAGTCCTTATAGGGCTTGAAGTAATATCCAAGGATGTGGAATCATAAGTTTGATATTTATGTGGTTGGACTTGGGATTTCATGCAATAGAACTAATCCTTGTGTATACCTTAAATAATAAGGTGATAACTATTGCATCATAGTTGTCTATTTGGATGATATGTTGTTGATCGAAAATGAGAATAACATGATAAAAAAAGGTGAAGTCTCAATTATATTCACAATTTGACATGCAATATATTAGTGCCTCAAGATTCATCTTGGGGATGGAAATCAAACGAGATCATGCGAACAAGAAACTATATCTAGACTAGAGGGAGTATGTTGAACAATACTGGAAAAGTTCAAGATGTAAGATTACAAGCCTATATACACACCTTCTCTAATTAGTTATAAACTATCTATTGCATGATGTATGAAGACACAAGAGAAGTTGGAGGATATGGTTCATGTTGCATATGTGAGTGTGATGAGAATTCTAATGTATGTAATGACTTACATAAGACTTTACATTGCACAGGTAGTGGGAGTAGTGTTGGGATTGTATTATGTTCATTTCAGGAGATTTGCACCACTCATGCTTACCCAAACACTAAACACTTCACCACACCGACATATCATTCTAAATACTAGTGCACTAATATGAGGTCTAGAGAAAAAAAGTACATCGAATATCAATTGGGTTAGTTGTGCAGAGACTACATTTACTAGTTTTCATACAGGTGCTAATCAATATTTAATTTTACTCAACGTATGTAACTATAACATGTTTCACATAATAAACATAACCAAACTCAAGTAACACAATTATATTAAATTATAAGATAGTTCTTACACTTGGGCTAAGTTAATACAAACACACAAATGCAATGGATATTAAGAGAAAAACTTGATCTTTATTCATTTAAATTCACATATTGCATGATAAACCATGTCTCTTCAGAATATAGATAAAGTTAAATATAGGCTATCTTAGCATCACAATCGAAGTAACAATGCCTCAACAATTTGGCAACATAACTGCATCAACTCTAGAACTATCCATATCAAATAGTGAGGCAAGGAGGGATTTTATAAAGTCCAAGCACCACCTTGTGGTTATAATTCATTAATACATACTTCTTAAGGTGCATAAAATATATCGAAGAATAAAATATACTAAGAACACACAAATTGTTTCAACAATTCTACATTCCAGGACCATGCTCCTATAATAAGACACACACAATAATATGCAAATAATGTTTGACATAATATCAAAACTCTCTTCTATATCAATCTCAGATTGGATTTTATATAATACTTTTCATTTATCAAATTGGTGAGGAGAGACTTACTTATATAGAGCATGAAGAGCCTCATAAATGCAAGTGGTTAGTGTTAGCTAATTAGTCACCCATGACCAAGGATTGTTCAAACCCAGGTAACTGAGTCATCTAACCTTGAAATTGTCTTGTTGAGAATCATGTCTTGGTGTCATGGTTTGGTGTTGTATGTCATATTAAGGTCTAAACAAGGTTTTATTAGGATGATAGGGTCCATGATGTGTGACTTATCCAATCAATTTTATGCCATGATCTTTGAAGAGGTCTTTCATAATGCAATTTAGCAAAGTTTAAGGTAACTTTGGAAATATTAAGGTTAAGTTGTGAAAGTCAAAGCATTTTCAATGATGATGATGATAAAATGAAGAAGGAGAATATAAGAATATTTACAAAGAAAAATTAATTGTGATAGGGTCACCATTTTCAAAGACAAACTTCTAGCACTTGGAAAGGCATGTAACAAGGAAGAGAGACTTGCATTCATTGAGTTATGCAAAGAGTTTGCTGATGTGTTTGCTTGGGAGTATAGTGATCTAAAAGGTTTTGATACTAACCTAGATCAACACACTATAGAGCTAGTTACAAATGCCAAACTAGTGAGGCAAAGGCAAAGGCCTTTCAACCCAAAAATTGATCCCCTAATGAGGAAATAATTGACTAAGTTGATAGAATCTAGCATCATCTTTCCAATCAAACACTCATCTTGGGTTACCAATCTAGTCCCTGTAAGGAAAAATAATTTAGAGACAAGATTATGTGTGGATTTTAGGAACTTGAATAGAGTTTCCTTGAAGGATCATTATCCTTTTCCTTCCATGGAACAAATCTTGCAGATGGTAATAGGTTCTAAATGTTTCACCCTCCTTGATGGCTACTTAGGGTATAATCAGTTTTTGGTGCAAGAAGAAGACCAATATATGACAAATTTTACTACAAAATGGGGTACATATGCATAAATAAAGATGCCTTTTGGGTTGTCCAATGATGGAGCTACTTTTTAAAGAGCCATGGACATGGATTTCCAAGGTTTGATAATTGATATAGTATTGATTTATCTTGATGATATCACGATATTCTCTAAGGATGCAAATGACTGTTTGACTCATATTAGGCATGTTTTCGAGAGATGTCGATAGTTTGGGGTCTCTCTCAATCCAATAAAAGTGTGTATTTTCAGTCCATGAAGGCAAATGTTTGGGCCACATTGTCTCTAAAGAAGGTCTCTCCATAGATCCTGAAAGGGTAAGTGATATCTTGTCTTTGTCATTGACTAAACAAAATAAAGGGATTTAAAGTTTCTTTGGGAAAATCAAATTCATTATGAGACTCATACGTGATTTTTATAATCTTTTCAAGCCTCTAACATCCATGTTGAATAAAAATCAATATTATAGTTGGACTAGAGAAGGAAGGGATAGTTTTGGTGCTATTAAACTAGCCATAGCTCAAACTCTAACACTTGCAAATCTTGATTTCAAGAAGGACTTCACCTTGTATTATTTTGGAAATGATGAAGTCATATTAGCCATGTTGACACAATCAAATGAAGAGGGTCTTGAACAACTCATTGCTTTCTTTAGCTAAGGGTTAGATGACTATGAAGTAAGATACACTTTTGTAGAGAAGCAAGTGCTTATTGTTATAATAATCCTTAAAAAATTTAGGCATAAGCTATCTAACAAAAAAACACATGTAATGGTATCTCATCCAAGCATCAAATACTTCCTTTTGAGCAGATACTTGAATTATAAAAGGGCTTGTTGGATCACCAAAGTTATGGAATATGATGTAGATATCAAGGTTGCCAAGTTGGTGAGAGGCAACGAACTATGTGAGCACTTAGATTTAGACTTGAAAGAACAAAAAGAAGCTATTATATCACTCTAAGATGATCCAAAAACAACTGCATATCCATTTACCATGATTTAGACATGAGACATGGTCAAATTCCTTCAAACAAGTGAGTGTCCATTAGGCCTAGACAAGGCTAAAAGGAGACATTTTAGATTACAATCAATCCCATGTGTTTTTGTAGATGGAATACTCTTTATAAAGGATGTTAATGGAGTGTTCCTAAGATGTGTAGAGGCTGATCAAGTTGAAAGAGTATTAGTAGGATTTCATGATGGACCATTAGGTGGTCACTTTGAACCAAGAACTACAACAACTAAATTGATGAGAGCTGGTTATTATTAGAATAGCTTATTCAAGGACTCATGTGCATGGTTGAGAAAGTGTCAAAAGTGTGCCCTCTTCATAGGAGAAAAAAATCTTGCGGCCTTCCCTCTCCATCCCATTCAAGTAAACCAAACTTTCATGCAACAGGGTTTGGATTTCATAGGTATGATCAACCTTCCTTCAAGTGTTGGTCATAAATGGGTATTGATTGCAACTGACTATTTTAATAGGACATAGGCTATATCTCTCAAGGAAGCTAATGAAACTAATGTGTTAGACTTATATGAAGGTATAGTAACTAAATTTGGGGTACCTTATACACATATCTAAGATAATGCAATGGTTTTCCTTGGTATTAGGATAAGTGAGTGGGCTATGAAGCATGGAATTCACCTCAGTACATCCTTCAACTACTATTCTCAAGGAAATAGACTAACAGAGTCTAAAAATAAGAATCTAATCAGATTTATCAAGTGGACTATGGAGGAAAATTAGAGAACATGGTATACAAAATTGAAGACAACCTTATGGGCTGATACGATCACTCCTAAAAGAGCCATTGGAAACTCAGCCTACATGCTTGTATATGGAAAAGAAGCCAAGATACCCATCTCCCTTAATTTACCAGATCTAGAGCTTACACATCATCTTGAGATGATGGAGAGTGTTTCCATTGATATTAAACTAGTTGAGTTAATGGAGCTAGAAAAAACAAGAGATCATGCCATGCATACTATGGAGTCCCACCAAGATCAAACAAAGAGTTAATTTGAAAAGAGAGTTGTTCCAAGAGTATTCCAAAAAGGTGGACTTGTGATAAAATAAGATGCAGATAGGGTCAATCTTGAAAGACATACAAATTTTGACACCCTATGGAGTGGGCCCTATGCCATCACTCATTACAAGCAACACAATGCTTTTCAACTCTCAAATCTAAATGGATAAGTACATATACTAGTCAATGGGATACACCTCAAGCATTGATATTGAGGTCATTTTTATCCTATTTTACATAGTATATTAGGCTTTGATTTATCTAAGTGATTCTATCACACGTTTACTTTGTTGTGTGTGTTCCTTGCCTTGTTGTGTGTGTCTTATTTTGTTTATGTTTTGAAGGCACTTTTAGTTTGTTTCAAAAGTTAATGTCATGTTTAGGTTCATATTTGGTCTCATAGAGAATCAATGTTAAATTTTACCATGCCCAATGGGTTGTCTAAGGCCACTAGTCTAGATGTTTAGCAAGCAAACTACCCTCGAAGGTCACCAAAAATGTTAGCTAATTAGACACCCATGACCAATGATTTTTAAAATTAAGTAATTGAGTCATCTGACCTTGAAATTATCTTGTTGTGAATCATGTATTGGTGTTATATGTCATATCAATTTCTAAACAAGTTCTTATTAGGATAATAGGGTCCATAATGTGTGACTTGTCCAATCAATTTTATGCCATGATCTTTGAATAGGTCTTTTGTAATGAAATTTATCAAAGTTTAAGCTACCATTGGAAAGATTAAGGTTAAGTTGTGAAAGTCAAATTACAAGTGATACATGGTGAAAATAATGAGGTGGTGATCATGCAAGAAAGGATGATGCTCCATGATGTATAAGTGGACCTAAAAGCGAAGCTAGTGAGATAAGGAATTTTGCTTTCACAAGCATTTTGAGGAATTTAAGGTAATTTTGGAAATATCAAGTTTTCTTTTATCTTGATATATTACTTGTTGAAGTGTTGTAATGTGATCACCTTGGGAGACATCAAGTGTGAAGGTATAAAACCATGCATAGAGGTCAAAAAGGGTCTTTTTGAGTCATTTGACACTTGTTGAAGAACAAATTATATCTCTTTTATCCATACATTTGGTCAAGGTGTCAAAATACTTCTTTTCAATGTATACTCACCTCAAAAACTAATTTTCTCATTATTCTAACGTATAAACATAATATAATAAAGAAATAAAATGGGAAATAAGATGAAAAGATGCTTGGTACGTTACAACACCACCATACAATCCGAGAGGAACTCCATGGCCATTTGGTTCATATCTCTATCAGGGTATTTTGGTAGAATATGGCAAGATTTCTTGGTGAAGACAAGTCCAAAAGTGGTTATGTAGCCTCAAGCTTGATCAAGAGGTCTCATTTAAAGGATTTTCAAATTGAGTATGGTTTTCTAATCTCACCATAATCCTCTCCATCCTCCTAAATAATAAAACCATGTAAATACAGAAGTTGTAGGTCCAAGAAAGATAAAATCCTACTCAACTTCTCCATTGGGTCACTTACAAGAGAAATGAGTCATTTCGATGTGGTTGTTTAATGAAGGAGAGGAATCAGGACAAATGATCTTAGTGGATATTGACCACCACTATGTACTTCAAATCTATGGCAATAGTTTTGGGATTAGGGGGAATATCTTTATGAATCATTGTTAAGAAACTTATAGCCTCCTAAACCCTACTAAACCCCACTGTCATAGTTTTCTTCTTGAAATGACATGTTTGTGTTTAATAAATACATGGAAATGGTTTTAGAGTGTCTCTTGGAGGTCTAATTATCTCCCACACACCATTTTGTAGATCCCCATGGTTTTAAGATAGGTTTCAAGCAACTAAACCTAACCAAGATGAAGATTTTCCTTGCTTGTATGGAGAGTGCAAAATTATATACCTTTTTAAAAGTCATCAATAGCAACAAGAGGCTTAATGACACCCATATAGGCATCTGATGGCACCCTTGGGAGACTCTAAAGGTGATAAATAGACCCATTTTGATGACTACAATCAGGGTTGAGTGTTCTAATACACAAGCAGTTTGTTCACTTCATGATGTTATGAGAACACAAGGATGAACATAGTCCCTTGGTAGTCTTCAAGCCTGTTTCAAGGTATTTTCACTATACATTGAGATTTTTTAGGTAGTGAGGAATAAGGTATCCTGGAAAAATGTCTCAAAATTTGTTTTTTCAGACAAGTATCAACGTTGAGACCTTGTGCTAAATTGAACATGCTCTCAAGAATACCTACAGTCCCTCCAACCTCCTTGCTAGTAGGTTGTGAAGTCTAATAAATTGAAATATGATTTATAAGCTTGGACATAGGTTATATGATATTATAAAATACCTACATGGATTTGACAATATTGTTGTGATAATATTCAAGAAAATAACATACCTTGTATGAGTGATAGTCTTACCTTCATCACATTCTTTTGGTTCAAACAAATTTTGACATGAAGTTGTAGGTACTAATGATAAAGATCATAGTATGAGGAGGTATAAGCTAAGTCTCATTCCCACCAATATGATAGATGAATTTTAAGGGCCAAAAATGATGTAGAAAGATGCCAAGGAGGTCATCCATGTGTTAAGATAGGAACTTGTAACTCTTCCAACAAAGAAAGGGTAGTTTCAAAGTGAAAAAAGATGAGCCATAGGAGATGAAGAGCCACTTCTACGCCACCTCTCATAAGGAAATTATCAAGTCAAGCTAACACATTTTTAGGATGAATAATAGGAATGTTTCTTACCTTCTCTTGGCATTGTAATTGGTTGCATGATAGATGATAGTCATGATGGACTTCCTACATGTCTATCCTCTCTCTTTCTTCTTCATTATTCTATAAATACTCCTAAAAAGGACATTATAAAGGAACCTCCAAGTTATAATGGTGAATCCCTACTAATATTGATACTTGTTGTTGATTTTGAAGTGAATGCAAACTGATTTTGCCTTCTTCATCTCACATTTAGTGTGTTCATGGTGATTTGTTGATGAATGATAGTGTCGATGTTCAGTCTCCTTACATTTATCCTCTTTATTCTCACCTATTTGTGAGTAAGTTATCTCTTTGCAAGTCATATGGTGTGTATCAAGTGGTTATGAAAATTTTAAGTGTGGAAAACCTTCGTTAGTGCCTCATTCTATGCCTCTTGATTATCCCTCGTAGTTGATGTATCAACCACAACCTCCATATCAAAATACTTATGCTAGAAATCTATTTGAAGTTGTGTGTTTAGATTTGTTATTAATTCATAGACCACAAGAGGAGACCTATAATTTGGTTCATCACCCATTTTTTCTATTTATTTTATATTTTTCTTTCCCTTTTCATTACAATTTGAGTAGGTGTACTGATATTATAGGTGTAACATCAATGGATATAACCCTCTCTAGAGGTTCTCTTTAGTTATAGGCCATCCACAGCCTTAGAGAGTTTCCATGATGTTGATTGAGTGAGGAGACCTAAAACACCTCCTTAAAAGGTGCAACTCAAAGTGACAACAATAACATAAAGTCAACATTGGTGTGCAAATTAGATTTTAGCGTATTTTTTCATGTGAGTGTACAACTTAGACTTTAGTGCAAATTGCATTTCCAAATGCATTATTTAATAAAAAATAAATATTAAATCTTAGGATATTTTATTGTTAAGTAAATTTAAGTCCCAATGGTGTAATTGTAAATTTAGTCCAACAACGCCCTTAAGTGTAACTTAGGGAGGCTACAAAAAATGTGAGTCTCAACCTTTGATATGGGTCCTGATAATAATTTCAGATGAAGCACCCACATGCAATATGCACAAGAAGGAAGGAGGACTCATACTACCCCCAATGACAACTTCCTTCACCCCTAATATTGTTTGAATATGAACATACTTGGAATCAATGAGGGGTTTAGTGAATATGTTAGACACCTGTAACTCAGTGTGACAAATTGATGATTAATGATGTGCTTGTGAATCAGTTTTTGAATGTAGTGCATGTGGACCTTAATGTGTTTGGTATGTTGATGCTCCATAAAATTCATGGAGATGTTAATACAAATCTATTTGTCACACCAAATGATAGTAGGCTAATGTTGTTCGATGCTAAATTGTGATAAGAATTGACAAATCTAAATAGTCTCCATGGTGGAATTTATAGCTCATTGATACTCTACCTCTATGGAAGAAATGGCTATGACATGTGTCACATCTTGATTTCTCTCTAAGATGAATAAATTATTTGATCCGTAGATTATTATGGTTGATTTACTAATATTTGATTAAGCTTTATGATATATGTTGATTATGGGACAGTTATGTGTTACTTAATTTACATGATTAATTTGCTTTCAATTAGCAATACTTTTATATTATATACATTTTGATCATGTTTGATTAGTTACACAACATTATTTTATGGATATAATGATGTTTTGGGCTAACTACCTTCATTGTTGTGAGGTGGATGCACGACAAATTCTTCCCTCAGAGTGTGAAGGAGGGAGAACATCATTAGAGAGGGTGGTTTAGATGAAGATGTTGGGGGATGATAGAGAACAAATTCAAAAATCCTTGCACACATCACATTAATATTTCATGATTATGTGATTAAATAGTTGATAGATAGTTGTAGTATGATTTGTTTTTCATTAGAATGACTGCTATGATCTTTTATATTTTCACTAATCTAGTTGCTCTTAATGATCATGTTGATTTATTTGAGTGATTTTACTAATTTAGTGATCGTACGTAGCTTATCTTATTTTATGTAATTGGTTGCCTAAATGAGTGAATTTGTACATGTTGTACTTACCTTACTACCTTAGTGGATGTGGATGTATAGTATAACATTATGATGTTATGACGGATTCCATTATTATTATTCGATCTATAAGATTTAGATAATAATAATTAAAGATTATTATTATGATATAATATATATCCTGATGTCAAAATAAATAATATTGTTTTAAAATATCTTTGTATTTGATTAAATATTTATCTAAGGCTTAATATCCATAATATAATAGACATTGGTTATTATTGTTAAATGATGTAAGGAAATCATTATGTTTGCAAAATGTGTTTGTGAATGGCATGTTAACGTTAAAAAATAGTCTTTGAATACATATTAGTATTTACATACTATATAGTTGATATGTTAAATGAATGGTCAAATTTGCATGGACAATTAATATCGACTAAGTCAATAGTTGTTTCATGGTATATCATGAAGATTATGACTTGTGGCTTATTTGATTATTTTGTCGGTTTGGGAAGTCGATGAGGGAATAACATAAGTCAATGTTTGCATACTTTATGAAGGATATAAAATGATTATTTTATTTAGTTAAAAAGAAGTTTGGAGATGATTAGGGTTACTAATCACTTGTTGACTTTGAGTTAAGCATCATTTGGAGAAAATCATGGAGTTGGCTATGTAAATCCCAATTTCACCCTAAGTATTATAACCTTTGAATCCTTAGATTATTATGGTTATCATCTAATTTTTATTGCTTTGATTTGAGCTTTATGACATGTAATGTTTATGAGATAATGATATGCTGATTAGTTTACATGATGTGACAATTATACTTTCTTATTTATGTACATTGTGGATGTATATTTATTAGTTATGCATCATTAGTTTTGATATATATGATGACTTGGAATAATTACCCACTTATAATGAGGTGAATGTAGTATTGATTCTACCCTTAGAGCATGACAGAGGGAGAGCATCATCAGAGAGGATGTCATAGATGGGATGATTGGTGGATGATAGAGGAACTGCTAGTAACCCAACACACACACCACAGTAGAATAACTTTATTAACTCTCTGTTTGATATAGATAATTAGTTTTTTTGAGTGCTAATATACTTCTGTTATGATCATGTTTTTAATCGATGCTTATGATGATCAAAATTGTGTGATTTCATGTATGTTTATAGTGCATAGATATTATCGTACAATGTTTTCTTATGATAAATATTGTTAATACTTATACTAAGCGGGATTGTGTAACACGGTGATAGGTCTAGATGATATTTGGTAAATATCATTGTCTTGGTTTAATGTCTTTTTGTATAAGAGTATCAATAATTGTGTTAACTGTAGTTAGAAGATTAAATAAAAGTGGCATTAGTCTTATAATATAAATTGGATTATTAATTAGTTTGTTTTAGAAAATTATCGGTTGTTGATTATTTTTTATAAAGATAATTATCATTGCATTTAAATGAAGGAAATTTAAATGTAATAATAATGCTAACTTTAGAGCCAGTCCAATGCACGATTACTTGAGAATTAAGGTCTAAAATTAGACTTAAGTGAACTTAATTTAGTAATTAACATGACCTTGAACAAAGATATTAAAACATGCATGATTTATTAAATAAATGAACTCAAGATAAAACAAAGTATCAACTAATGTATGAAGAGAATTTAAAAGTATGAAAAAATTATAATAAGCTTAATTTATTATGGTAAAGGGCGGTGACCTTGCATGATAAAACTAAAACCCAAGATAAGATAATTATTTTGGAATGGGCGACACATGGAAAGGATTTTATTAATAAAATAAAAGGTAAATTAAAACTGAAGGAAGGATATTTGTTGCATGAAAAACAAAATGGAAAAAGTAATTTTGAAAGAGGATTCTATCAAGAGAGATATTCATAAATATAAGTAAACACATAACTAGCCTGATCAAAAGAAAGTGATGGAAAGGGCCCTGAAATATCATTGTGAACAAGTTGGGTAACTTCAGATGCTCTCCATGCTTTCCATTTCATAGAGTATTCATCTAGATGTTTACCAAGGACACACACTAAACATAAATCATCATAAAATGTAATGGAAGGGAGAGTAGTGACCACACTATGTTGATGAAGCTATTGAAGATAGTGGTAGTTCAAATGGCCAAATTGCTCATGATGTAAAAAATGAGAAAATGTATACAATCTTGCATGATGATATGCCTTTCCCACTACAATGATTTGAGAAGGATCATAATTCTCTCGAATGATAGCTAAATCAGTCATGAACTCAACTATTTTGCTTACCCAAGTGATTTGATATATAGAAAGAATATTTGTTGAGAGAGAAGGCACACAAATGATATTTTTGAAAGTTCATAAGTCATCTCAACAGACCCTTGTCCCAAAATATTTAGAGAAGAAGAGTCCCCCAAAAATATTCATTGTGTAGAACGAGTATCAAGAGAAGAAAATAAATCTATAGACCAAGCCATGTGGTGAGTGGCTCTAGAGTTAAGCATCCATTCAAGATCAAATGATGCAGTGAAAAAATGGTAGAGAGGTATTTTTACTTACTCTTGTTTGAAGATGTATATATAGTTGGAACTTTGAGTTTGTTCTTCTTCATTTCCTCATTAAGAATAACATGTTTCTTAAAACATCTAGATTCAAGATGTCCATTTAATCCACAAAAGCTACATTTTGTCACATGAAAATTCTTTTAATTAAAAATATTAGATGAAGAAGAATAAATATGTTTACATGATTTTCCTTTTAGACCTTGATTATGTTGTTTTAGAGGTGCTTTAGTAATTTTTGATTGCTTTACAAAAAGAGCATGCATTGTTTTTGATTTAAAAATAATTCCCATCTAAATATGCTTATCTTCCTCACGATTCAACCTTTTAGTAAACTCATCACATGTGGGCATTTTAAGAATATCACACCAAGAATCTTGGTTGGAGTAGATGTTAGATACAAAAACTGAGTATTTTTCATCTAATTTAGACAAACCCTGATATATAAGTTGTTCACCTTCTTTTTTAATAATACAATCTTGAAGTTGTTCTTGATAAGAGTTAATTTTTGAAACATAGTCTTCAATATTATTTAATTTAGTTGGATTGAGAGCTATAATATCCAAGTCTAGTTGATGACCTATAATTTTATCAGTATTTTCATACAAGTCTTTTAGCTTCATCCATACAACATTTACAATAGTGAGATATTCAATGTGAAATAATATCTTAGGCAGTATAAATAAATTTATGAGATGAAAAGGCTTACCACATAGATTAAACCATTTGGTCTTCTCAATAACCTAGATAGGCTATAATTCTATGTTGATTGTGACTCTATATAAATCTTTACTTTTTAGTATGTTAATCATTTTTTATCTTCAAGTGTAAAATTTATAAAGAATGAGCATTGGTGGACTATCAACCATAGTGTGAAAATGACAATTCCAAAATAAGAGACACAAGTACAAGAAACAAGAGAAAAAAATGTGCCTGGTGTTGAGCACACGAAGAACATAACATGTAAACAAGTGCTTTGACATAAATCTCAAGTGCTTCAAAAATACAAACACCTCCTAAAAGGCACTTTAAACTCAGTGCATTCACAATAATTTCCCCTAAAACTACTTATATTTACATAGTTGGACAACAAAATTCACCTATTTACAATTACAATCACAAGTTAAAAACTAAAAAATATCAACTTATGTATAGAATAAGAAGATTCTGACCATAAATCTAGAATCTAGGCAGAAAAATATACACTTTAAAAAAAGGTTATGAAAATGGTGCTCTTGGTGCAAAGATAAGACTATTTTAAGTTTTGTCATAATGTGCGTTAATGAAGCCAACGAACAAAAATATATTTTTATGGGGCATGTGACCATCTATCACACTGGGCCCACTCATCGATCTTTGTCAAGTTTAAAATAATTCCTTGATATGAAAATGCATAAAAAGTTTCCTCCACTTTAAAATGACCAAATAAAATAGCATCGGTCTTGCGAAAAACAATTTTTCCCCTTATAAAATAAATACCGCGCTTTTGTTTTAACATTAAAAAAAAAGAATTTTGTATAAAAATATGATCGGATCATTGAACTCAAGCCTCAATGAGTTTTACCTAGATATAAATTTACACCATGCCATTCAACCACATCAATATATGATATAAGAAAATTTTATTTTATGTAAAACAAAATGAAAATATTTCAAATAAAAAATAAAACAAAATTAAAATTAAAATTGAAAATGTAGGCAACCAAGAAGTGGTTATGTAGGCTATGCAGATAACTAGCAGTTGATCGTGCAGGCAGCTGTAGCTTGGGGGTGGTTGCAGAGGGAGGTGGTTTGGGGGTTGGTAAGGGTTGGTGGGGGATTGAGGAGTTAGCCAAGATGACTTTCAAGACTTTCAAATTATTATTATTATTTTAAATATCTAACTAATTATAATTAAAATAATAATAAAAAATAAAGCAAACTAAACTCCCACATTTTCATTTTGGAAAATAATAAAATCCCCTTTCAAAAAAAAAAAAAAAAAATTTATGAAAAATTAAAAAACATAAAAAAATGTAAAAAATACTTTTTAAATTTTTTAAAAACTCGTGCAAGTTTATAGTTGTCTTATGGGTTTTAATTTTTTTTGGATACACTGATCCATACGAAATCACCCCAAAATAAACCTAAAGCATATCCCTTCTATAGTGTTGAAAAACCACTAAAAATTGTGAGAAAACCAAAAAAATAGAGTAAAATCAGAGAGTAAAAAGAAATAGAGTGGATTCAAATGAAAAAAATAGAATACAACCTCAAGGGCATGAAAAACTAATTATTCTTTGCCTTGAATCATGAACGTGATGGTTCTTTTAGTAGTGGCACTATGATACCATATTAGAGAAGAGGAGATATTGACAACAAACAAGTTATTTTAACACTTCTACACTCCAAGACCATATTCCTGTAATAATCCATATAAAATATTATATAAAGCAAATTTGAAAGAATAACAAAACTCTCTTTTATATCAATCTAAAAAATCATTTTACATAATACTTTCCATTACTAAAATGGATGAGGAGAGGCTTGATTATATAGAGCCTGAAGAGCCTCATAAAAATAAGTGGTTACATAAATGCAAGTGGTTACATAAATATATGTAGTTGCTTAAACTACACATTGGTGTCAAATCAAAATTCACTGTATTTTTCTATGTGGGTGTGCAACTTGGTCTTTAGTGCAAATTTCATTTCCAAAAGCATTATAAACTAAATAAGAAAATAAGAAATCCTAGGATATTTTATTACTAAGTAAACTTAAATCTTAATGGCATGATTATAAATTAAAAAAAATAACAACTTTACATAAATATTAGTTGTAATTGCTTATATTGAATGCCTTAGTTCTAAAAATCTCCTATATCTGTCATTTTGCTAGATTTGATCTAAAATTGTTGTCTTGATACTTCTTCTATTGGAATCACTATGACAGCGTGGTTTGTCATTCTTTCTTTTACACTATGTATTTTGTGCAACATCCTCCCTAATTATAGCACTCTTTGTTTTGTGTCGACCAATGTGCCACCAAATGCACGCTTCAAGACTTGGTCAATATTATGAGTGATCCTAAGTTTTCAAGTTGGTGAAATATTTGGTATTTATATTTCACAATAGTGAAGGAAATGAAATATCTATCCTCTATTCAAATGCGACATTCCATTCATTGAAAATAAGAAAAATAAAAATAAGCATATTTACAATATTTACAGGTTGAATGTAGTATTGGATTTTATTGCTTTCAACCATTACAAAAAAAGAAGAAGAAGGTGAAGGGCCATACATGAATGAACAAACATATATTTCATCCCTTGCATGATGAGAAATAATTTGAAAAGTGATATACTAGTTTGACAATAAAACAAGTATTATTTGAGAGTTGAGAGATATACATCAATATAAGAAAAACACAAAAAAAAAAAAAAAAAAAAAAAAAAAAAACAAAACACTAGACACAAAGTTCCAGAATTTCCTTTGTGTTCCTCGTTGGAAAAATGAACACAAAGTCTATTTCATTTCTTTTTAAGCAAAATTAAATGAACATCAAACAACGCTTGTAAAATAATAATTTATTCTATTTATAGAGATATTAGGGAATGTGTTGACCATTCATATTATATTATTGGTCTTTCATATTCTAGATCTTGTCTTATTCACAATACAATTTTATATTATTTTATACAAAAGAAAATTTAGATTTTTAGAAAAGACAAAAGGAGAATAAGACAAAAAGTCTTATAAGAAGTCTTCCTAGTAGATGGACCTGTAGTTGGAGGAGGTGCTGATTTGGATTTCTTCTGAAGGGAGGATTTATAGATCCTAAATTTCATGACTGCCTCAACAATTGAGTTCGCCTTTGGTATTTCCATATTCTTTTGATAGATGAGTCATTTTTTAGTTATGAACATCATTTTATGAGGAGTATCTAAAAGATATTTCCATTAATCATTCATTTCCTCCATTGAAGTATGAATTTAACTAAGTACATTCATAAAATATATGTTGAAGCTACCTTATTTGAACAACTCCTATTTGATAAACTACTTGAATTTCTCTTTAATAAAATCCATTGGAAAAAGTCTTGAACCATCATCCTTAAACAAGTCATAATGAAGGTTCCCTAGATTGGAACATGCTTTGGACATCTTGTCTCCTCCAAATTTATACTAGTATTTCAATTGATCCACTATTTGATTTAGTACTTCCATCTTGTGTAAGAGACATTGCAACCAATCAAAGGATATGTCTTTTTCTTTATTATCAATTATTCTTATTTGTACAATCACATCTGCATCGGTACTTGCCATCCCATCTATATCATGGAACACATTGTTACATAAGTTGATTTCATCTTAATGGCACTTGGACTATTTATCAACTTTGATTTGATTTGAATCAATTTTTTCATAGAAATTTATTATCTGATCAATGCAATTCAATCCATCAATCAATAATTATTCCACCCAGGCCTCAAGGGTTTTCCCAAAAATATTAGATTAAGATATGGCTTAAATAACTTCTTTGATTTTATCATTTGTTTGGAACTAAGGTGGGCTGGACATTCTCCATATTATAATAAGTATGCAATGTTAAAATACCATTCATAAAGAGAATCAATGAAGACCAATACCTCTGATAATCAATTGACAAAGACCTTGTCCTCTCACTAATTTGATGAGTTTGATATCTAGGTCATATTATTTCACTTCAGAAATCCATCCTCCTTTCTTTGAATTGAGTTGTTTTTCAGTCAAAATAGATTTTGTAGTAAAATGTGGTACCATTATAATTATGTGAGAATTTAAGATACAAACCTTGAAGTGTTTTACATCCTTGACCACAACATATGCATGTCTCTCAATCAAAGAGTAATTGATCTCATGATCCTTTAATCTAAAACTCATTGAGGCAATCAAAGACTCAATGCATTCTTCACTTTTCTACACGAGGATAACTAACAATGTGTATTTGTAAGAATTAAAATATGTAATGAAATCTTTTTAAAAATCTTGGCAAGTCAAGATACGTGATTTTGTAATGGTGTCTTAAATTTCATCGAAATATATCATCCATCATAATTCCATTTGAAAGCATTTTTCCCTCACATCTTTTGAATAATATGCCTTGTTAGTTTTGCAAAATCAAGAACAAATCTCCTCAAAAAATTTAGCTTACCAAATAATGAATGTGTGTTAGGTTTGCTAGTAGGCATAGACAACTTTTGAATTGAATCTGGATCAATCTTGGTACCTTCTTTAGAAACTACATGTCCCTAATTTTTATTTTTAGTAACTACAAAAAATGATTTTTTCAGATTCAACGATATGCCATGGGCCCAATATCTTTTGAAAACCATTCTCAGATGTTCATAGTGATCCTCCATTTTATTTGAAAAGACTGTGAGATCATCAAGATAGATTACTATAATTTTATTATTTACATCATTGAAAGCCAAGTCCATTGCTCTTTTAAAAGTGGCTCCAACATTGATAACACTGAAAGGCATCCTCCTATATGCGTATGTTCCCCAATGGGTGGTAAGTACTATTTTATATTGATCTTCTATGGCAACTTCAACTTGATTGTACCCAAAGAAATCATTTAGCATGGACATCATTTTAGACCCTGTGACATCTTGTAAGATCTAATCCATGATCGTTAAAGGATAATTATCTTTGAGTGAAACCTGATTCAAATTGTAAAAAACACAAAAAATTCTAACCTCTCCATTCTTACTCCTTATTAACACAATGTTGGCCACCCAAATAGAGTGGTGGATCATGAATATGATTCTTGTATCAAAAATTTTCTTTATGTTTTCATTGACGATCCTTGTAATTTTGGGATTGTAGTGTCATAAATTATTCCTAAAGGAATTAATACTAGGTTCTAAGGGAATATTATGTCACTTATTCTTGGATCTGAAAGACTTCATATCTGCATAAAAACATGCAAAAATATCAATGTACAATTATAACATAACTATGAATCTCTTGCATTATTCATTTGAAGAACACTTCATGATGTTTACATATTGTGGTTATTTTGTACCAATATTTACTCTTTCATAATTAGGTGATCCTGGAGGTTAATATTGGATTTTATGTTTTATGTACCTATTGTGTTTATAATTTTTTAATTCTAATGAGACAAAACCTTTCAAGATCTTGTTTCCCTTTGGTTGGATGCTCTTACCATCTAATTGGTTGACCTTAGTGTCAGATGATTCTTCATTTTCCAAACTTTTTCTATCTAGTGAGGAAGATTCCCTATATGTTGATAATTTTCCCTCACAATAATTTGTTTTGAAGTTATCTTCCTATTATATAAAAATAATGTTTTGTTCATCATTATTGAATACCTACCAATTCTATGAATTATCTAAACACTTGGGTGATATACAAATTCAATAGTATATTTATCCTTGTAAATCATTAGATGGGTAATTATCAAGGATGTAAATACAACTAGTGCATCAACTTTAGAGTTTTCTTCTCTTATAATGAAATCAATGGTAAAGGATTTGAATGCTTCAATGTAATCACAAACCCTATTTTTGTAATGCCTTAGCCTTTTATTATTATTATTTAGATAAATACTATGGTTGATAGGACCCTTTCCATTTATTAATAAAAGAGATTACATGAAAATTCCAAGTGAAACGACAAGGCTATACAAGAACCAAAAACACTAACCGACCAAAAAGCCATTAAAAGGATGTAATAAAAGTTCATACCAAAACCCAAATACTAATAGTAGAAAGAAAGCCTTCAATTAGTGTGAAAATAGTCTAAAAGATTGACCTTCTTTCCCTTTTTCCCTTTTTTATTTTTTACCTCTTACCAAACTCCTTGATCAGTGTTCACAACCACCAGTTGCTTATCATTATCTTGATTTTTGTGTCAATCTTTACATTCACCTCTTTTTTTGAATCAATTTTTTTTGATTCATGTCCTCTCTTCACTCACCCACTATCTTTATTATGAGAGGTAATTAGGATTTATCTATTACCTTTGCAGTCATCTCATCTTCTTTCTTAGGTTTAACTTATTCTTCTTTCTCTCTTTCTTCAAAATCTACATTTTCCTGAGTTGCTGGATCTTTAAAACACATTTCAACCACTACAGTCAGATTTGGTGCACCTACTTACTTGGGGTTGACTTCACACCTATTTTCTTTCCAGAGTTAAAATGACCCTAAGCATAAGAAGCAAGAAGATGACATAGTGCTTTGTAGTTATGACATTTGAATGTTGTATTCTCATAATATAATGCTTGAACATGAAGATTATCACCATATTTTAAAATTATTTTCTCTAGAACCTCTTTGCTCAATTCAATTTCTACACAAATTTCGGCATAATTACATAGGCCAACAACTACCCTCTCATCATCATTATTTAAAAAATACCCCAAGGTATTACCTATCTCCTTGTATGCATGCCAAAAATGCAAAGGAAGATTAGGTAACCACACCCAAACTGGCATCTTTGTTATAAAAATAGAATTTGAATCGAACTCTAGAAACCATGGAGTGATGAACAACCCTACATTGCCCTAAATCCAAGGGCCCTTTGAGATAATTTTTTGATAATCCTTATCCTCTCTAAAATGAACAATAAAAAAACCTTTAGAGCATAACAAAATCTCACACTGGGGGGACCAATTTGCATGTATCCATTGATAAAAGGTCATTGTAGAAGGCCACAGTCCATTGAATCTACATATTATTACATACTTTTTCAAAGTATGGAAACACTCATCCACAATCTGATTTGAAATATCCATTAAAGGTATCTCCTTCACTTGTTCCACAATATAGGCTTGAGGCAGCGAAGGGCAATTTATAAGATTTGACTTGAAGGTAGCTTTTCTGACAACTTCCTTGAATGTTGCTAGTTTTGAAGAGGAAGCTTGATTTTTACCTTTTACCCCTCCCCTCAGTATTGATGCCATGAAGATGAATGAATCTTCACCCACCAGATAGGAATATATTAGAAGATTATATTTTAATACTTTACCCTGGTACACCAAGCTTTTAAACTTAGTTGGGACCCCTGAGGAATCTGCCACTCTCTTTTTTAAGTCTATTACTAGGTTTATCCCTTTAACCCAACTACATATTGTTTTACCTGATAGGGATTTGATCAATATCTGAAACCTCTTATCAAATATTTTATTGCCCTGATGAGTTTTTGATACTTCCCCATTAACACCAGTGCCTTCCTCAATCACCTTAGACCTTAAAACAATCTTCCTTGGCCATATAGTTCGCTGAAACATTTTTTCAAATAGTTCACCTCTACACTCCCACTTATCATACTTTCCATTTCATTTACTCATTCCTACACTCTTTCTTCCAATAATAATGCCCCCAATTCTTACCACATTCTTTGCCTCTGTATTTGAATGAAAATTGTTTATGATGCCCAAAAACTTCTTATGCATTTTGTCAAACAGATGGATTGCAACGTCCATGCAAAACCCATAGTGATCCATTATGTTGAAGGGCCTAATAGGAGCCTCCAAAGGACTAATAGAGGTGAAACTATATCCATTCAAAGGATTGATGGAGTACACTGGGTAGATATAGCCATTAACTATGTCATGGAGATCCACCCATGTCATTTATTCATCATTGTATATGTCAATGAAGCATCCTGACCAAGCGGGCTTGTGTGAGGATGAAGGGTTTATAATAAAATGTAGGCCTCCAAAAAAAGGCACATAGTCAAAGAGTGATTCTAAAATCCCATAGAGGAGGGAACCAACATTTTGATAAAGGATGACATAAAGGGGCCATGAATGTTTCCTCTTAGTTAGCATGATCCCTTGGGGGAAGATCCAATACCAACCTTCTAACTAAACCTTCACCCTAAAATTGTAGTGTCATTTAAATGCCACATATTAGCTTACTCCTGGATTAGAAAGGAATGGTTTGATTCCCAAATTTTTGGATATCGAGAGCTGCATTCACCTACCAAGTAACATCAAGTAAGCCAAAGCCTATATTCTAGAATTTTGATTATAGTTTCAACTCTGATTTTATCATCTGGTTTCAAGAAAGATCAGTTAGCCTATCATTGTTTACTTGGTGTCAACTTCATAATTTATTCACAATCAGATCAACATCTCCTTAGGATTTGATATTTTGAATTCTCATTTATTTCTTCTACTTTTAATCCCATAAGCATCACTTCCTAATCAATTGTATTATTGATGTATTTGAATTAGAGTTTAGAAGAGAAAATAAATAACTATTTTTGGGGGGCAATCAACACTACTCTAGCATACAAACCTTAAATTATAATGAATTATATTAAATTCCAATGTGTATAAATAATTTGAATTACCTTCAATGAGTTCAATAAGTTATAGATTTTTTTCATTCATCATCAAGTAGGTACATGTTTCCTTATACAAAATATCTTCTCGAGGATCATTCAAATTTTGTACTGAGTCTTTAGCTTTTGGTTTTGGAATAAAAATTTAATTGATTCCATTTATGGGAATGGTATCATGTATCCATTTTAGTTAAATCTCACCTCAAAGGTCTTTGTATAAAGTTATACTTAGAAATATTCTATAACTTGAAAGGATGTCTGCCATTAGAAAAGTCATCTTGACTCTTTTATGAAGAAATGCTACAAGGGCTGCTTAATCATCTTTTATTTTTCCAATCAAATGAACTTACTTCACATCCATGTTGAAATAATAACCCAAATTTTTAGTACATGTTATCCCCAAGGTGTGTGCTACTTTAGTTGGCATCACATTATATGAAGCTCCATATTTAATTATGCATTTATTCAATTTGAAACCTCAAATGAAGAGTGAAACATATAAATGATTAGGTATCTCATTAATTTGAGTAGACAAAACCATGTTATTCTTAAGGGTGGAATCAATGGTCTTGGCATGAAATCCATGAGGCAATTTATTTAGAATAATGGAACTTTCACCTCTAATAAATTTGAGCAATCTGTCAAGTTGTTCAAGTTTTGAAATAATAAATTTAGTTTGAAAAATCTAAAAATTGGTTTTATTCATGTGGTCAATGATATCAAAGGAAGGTGAATTAGTAGGATTTGATTCATCATTGGTGGAAACATTTAGAGGAAATAAATAACTTTCCATCTTCTCTAAATACTTATTTTTTGCAAGTCTAGAAAAGGAATACCTCTAGTGAGGACACATTTTGGAATAACCATGGTTTTGAGAGCCTCTTTAGCTTTATGATTGTCATACTCTTTTCTATTTTTTGCAGCTTTCAACTTCTCTTTTTGAGATATAGTGAATTAAACATATGAGTGACTGTTCATATCATCCACTCTATCATTATACTCCTTGAAATTAGGTTCATATTAAAAATATCTCATAGTGGATTCACTATTAGGTTCCTGAATTTTAGGATATGAGGTACTCAAAACACCTTCTTTTAGTGGTTCTTCTATTGTGCACAATTTCAAAATACTTTCAATTTCAAGGTATTTTGAACCATCATGATCAATAGTGGCATGAATAATGGAGGTGAAGCGCTGTTGGTGAGTTATGGAGGTGAAACAAGTTATTCGAGATGAACATTGCCACTGTATGGGATAAACACTCTCCTGACCACTTTATTATATGGGACAACCTGATAAGCTTGGGAAATTTGTTTCTTCAAAGCTAATATTTCATTTGATACTTTAAGAATCAAAGGGTGGAATTTTTTTCTTTACTTTTGAATGAATCCTTTTGAAGTTTTCCAACCATGATCATTTTATATTCTATTTCTGTAGCTTGAGTTTGTACTATCTCTAAAGTTTGCAATTAGTTTATTCATAGGAATAAGCTCACTTTGGGTTCTTGTGCATTCAGTAAAAATAGCTTCTAATTTTACACAATAGGTATGGAAATTTACAGAATCTTATGTATTAGCTTATTGAATCTAGCTATAAATTCTTTCATGGTTTCATGAGATTAATTTTTTATTTGTGCCAAATGATCAAAAAGTATGTGTTCATCTTCAACTTGTTTGAATCTTTCTTCAATTTTTTTTCTAATCATCCCTAGTATCAAATAGAAAATAATGGGTCATAGATACTTTCATTGTCCACTTGACCTTGTGAATATCCTTCCAATCAGGATGACAAAAGGATTTAACCACAATTTACAAGAGAGGGTTATTCTGTATCAAGACTAAATTGATATAAGAGCAACACTTGTTGCAATGAGTGATAGGTTGAGTGGTTAGCATAGAAATACTCACACATGCCCCACGGTGGGTGCCAAAAACTATTGGTGAAATATTTGGTTCTTATATTTTGTAATATTTAAGGAAATGAAAATTCTCTCCTCTATTCAGAGGGGAGGTTTCCTTTATTAAAAATAAGAAAAACAAAAATAAGCCCATTTACAATGTTTACAGGTTGAATAAAGTATTATATTTATTGATTTCAACTCTGAAAGTAAAAATAAAGAAGGAAGGTGAAGGGTCATGCATGAATGAAAAAACTTATATTTCATCCCCTATATGATAAAAAGGAATTATAAAAATGATATGTTAGTTTGATAATAAAACAACTATATCTTGAGAGTTGAGGGATATGCATCAACATAAGAAAAATACATATCCACAAAGAAAACACTGGACATGAATTTAAAAAATTTCCACTATGTTCCATGTTGGAAGAATGAACACACAGTCTCTTTCTCCTTCCATTTCAAGAAAAATTACAATGAGCATCAAACAACCCGTGCACAATAGCCATTTTTTCTATTTATAGAGATAGGAGGGAATGGGATGACCCCTCATATCCCATTGTTGGCCTTTCATATTCCATATTTTATCTTATTCACATTACAATTTTATATTATTTTATGAAAAATAAAACTTATAGATTTAGAAAATATGAAATTAGAATAAGATGATAAGTCTTCTAGGAAGTATTCCTAGTAGATGGACCTACAGTTACAAGAGGTGCTGATTTGGATTTATTCTGAAGGGAGGATTTACAAATCCTAAATTTATTGACCACCTTAGCAATTGAGATCCCCTTTGGTATTGCCATATTATTTTAATGGATGAGCCATTTTTTAGATATCAATACCATTGTATGAGGAGTATCTAAAATATATTTCCATTGAGCATTCTTTTTCTCTAGTGAATCATGAATTTCATTGAGTATGTTCATAGAATATATATTGAAGGTACCTTATTTGAACAAATCCTCCTTAATTAACTTCTTGAATTGATTCTTGATAACATCCACTAGATAAATCCTTGAACTGTCATCCTTAATCAATAACAATGAAGGTTCCCCAGATCGGAACATGCTTCAAACATCTTATCTCCTCCAAATTTAGATTGATCTTTCAATTGATCCACTGCTCGCTTGAGTACTTCCATCTTGTGTAAAATACATTATAACCAATCAAATGATATGTATTTTATTTATTATCAATATTCCTATTTTGACAAACACATCTACATTGGTGCCTACCATCCCCTCTATATCATGCAACACATTTTACCATAAATTGATTTCATCTTGATGGCCCTTTATCTATTTTTCAAATTTGATTTGATTTAAAACAATATTTTCATAGAGATTTATTGTCTCATCAATGTAATTAAAGCATCGATCAAAAAGTTTTTCAATTAGGCCTTAGGGGTTTTACCATAACTATTATATTTATATATGGCTGAAATAGCTTCTTTGCTTATTCCTAGGGCTTATACAAGGAATTTAATTGGGAACTAGCAAGACTTCCAATAAAATCAATAGATAATTCACATACCCTACGAGCTATCAAACCTAATCCTTCAATTGTTCTTGAGTCACTTAACCATGTCCAAATATTTATATATGGCTGAAATAGCTTCTTTGCTTATTCCTAGGGCTTATACAAGGAATTTAATTGGGAACTAGCAAGACTTCCAATAAAATCAATAGATAATTCACATACCCTACGAGCTATCAAACCTAATCCTTCAATTGTTCTTGAGTCACTTAACCATGTCCAAATATTTAGAGGTTATGCACATCACTTATGCAAGTGGCTTCACCCATAACAACTCTCATGATGGTATATTTATATTTGATCATCTGTCACTCATCATTATTCACATTTGGATCTAGAATCTAACCAAAATAAGTACTATAGAGATCTATGACTAACTGAGAGGTGGTCTTCACCTTCTTGTAGGGAGGAATCACAAGAATATTTTCCAAGGTGTCAAAGTCTGACAAGTCTACATCTACTATCTTATTTCATTTTCCTAGTAATCGTAGCATCTATTGAAATGCCACATTACTGGTAGTAACCATATGTGTATCTACACTAGTTGATGAAACACGTGGTGTAGGTTGTCTTACAGGAGTACATTATGGTGAAAGTGGGATGTGATGAGAATATGGGAGCATGGGGGAGACTATTCTCAGTGAAGTGGAATTGGGTACCACTTCTACACTTATTGACTACTCTCTTCCATGAATAGAATAAAAATATTATTTCATGGTGTTTTTTATTAGAAAAAAGGGATCCAATAGTGGAGAAGAGGATTGTTGCATTAACACTATTTTATTGGCCTACAATTTTATTCCCACAAGGGGTCCTTCACCACAAGTCTTGCTTTTCTAGTTACCTTGGTTTGGGTCTTCACCCTTGCCATCACCACCAACCTCCATAGTGGGATGAGTGATAGTACCAAAACCACTGATCTTTTTTTCCATTGGAGTAGATACGTGAGCTTGTTTTGGTAAAGTTGAAGTGTTATATTTGCAAGAATCCGCAGGTCCTATGAACTCTGAAGCTTTTTATCCAACCAATTAAATGATCTATTTATCATAAAATTGGTTATTTATTACAAGTCCATACTATCAAGGGTCAACCAACTTATCATTATTATCTATGACTCCCTCAATATATCCTTACTCAAAGGCTTCACTACCAATAGATCATTCCATCATGTACCCATTTGTTGGTGAACATTCTATTCTAATCTAGGCTTAGATGTCTTTAATCACATCTTCAACCTTGAATTCCTTAGCATGGTCAATCCATTAATCTTCCAGATGAGGTTTAAGAATATATAGGGTTCCAATACCTAGATTGGCTTGTACATATCCATTTCTATCAAATTAAGTTCTACTCATGTGGGGGTACAAAGTAGAAATAACTACATTAGCCTCAATGTTTAAAGCATCTATTGCATTTTTGTATGTGTAGTGTCCTAGAGAAATTAATAATTACATTTGTCTCTTCATGCATTTTTGATTAACATTTGAAAGTTTTCTACACAATTTAATCAATAACATCTTATCTCCATCTAGCCTCAAAAGTCTTCAAAACATCCAACTCTGATATATGAGAACTTTTAGAATTGGATTAAATGGCTTCTATATTATGATACAAACTTGATTCCCTTTTCAAAAATCCTACTTCCTTAGTCTTATTTAAATATTAACACTATCTTCATGGTGAATGTATCCTTCACTCGTCTAAAGTGCTTGTTGCTTTATTCCAAGGTTACTTGAGGATAAAACTTGTATACTATTATAGTTGGCACTATATTTTCCAACCATGTGAGACTAGGGTATAGCAGTGAGATGCAAAAGAGTATACCAAATATGAAGTCATATAAAATGACTAAGTGGTAGTAACTTTGGTGAGCTGGTTGTGAAGTGCATCACTAGTCATACTTCCCTAATCAACAAATTGCTTACCCTCAGAAATGATGTTCATCAAAATAAACATCCAAGGATCAAAATCCTTGATATTTAAATTACCAAAAACCTTGATGGGGAGGGTGATCATATATGGAAACTCTTCAATGAAATCATCTATGGTGAAGCTCTTGGAATGTTTAGAAATGCCTCTCCATTTTACGTTTAGCCAACTATTGTTCATGATGACAAGGTGCTTCTCTATATTTTATAACAATAGCCTTCCAAATTTCCATACTTATATTGGCATATGCATTAATTTGGGTAATTATAAATGTTTCATCAATGGCATCTAATACAATGACATCTCCTACAGATCTAATTTCTTTTATTTCTACATTATAGTATTGAGTTCATGCAAAGACTAGGTCTAAACACTATACAAAAATTGGAAATATTGAGAGGACACCAACTGCAAATGATATATCTGGTTAAGTACTGGTCACATAAATCATACTTCTAATGAGTTGTCTATATTTAATGGCATAAACCAAATCTATTGAATCTTTAGATGTCAATTTGAGATTTTATTCCATGGGCATGATGAGAGACTTACAATCTTCCATTCTAAACTTGCTTAGAATGTCACCAATGTAATTCTTTTGAGTGATGAATAAATACTTTGGTTTTTGAATTAATTCAATACCCAAATAGTAATGAAGATAACCCAAATTAGTAATTTCAAAGATTTTCATCAACTCTGATTTGAACTTTGCACTATATCATTCATTCTTCCTTATGATGAGCAGATCATCAACATACACCGCCACAAATGTGACTATTTTGACAAAAAGAGTTTCATCTTCAAACTCAAAATGTTTGAAGTTCATGTTTATGATGTGCTCAGCTAGGTTTTTGTACCATGCTTGAGGGGATTGTTTCAAATGACACAATGATTTTTTCAATTTGCACACCTTGTGCTCTTGTTTGTTTACTACAAAACCTTAGGGTTGTGTTATGTACATAGTTTCCTTGAGGTCACCATTAAGAATTTAGTTTTAACATCTATTTGGTGAAATTTATATCGATTTTGATCTATCAGAGATAACATGGTTTGAATAGTAGTCCATTTTATTGTAGGTGCAAAGGTTTCATTATAGTCAATTCCTTCTTTTTGAGCATATCTCTTTATGATAAGCCTTACTTTGTGCTTGTCAAGTGAGCCATCAACATTATATTTGTTGTGTTAGACCCACTTGTAGCTAATAGGTTAAAAAATATATGGAGGTTCAACCAATTTCTATGTCCCATTTTTGACTAATGCACTATAATCATCTTTCATTGCTAATCTCCAAGATTCAAGCTTCTCGCCTTATTTGAAAGATGTTGGTTCTTAATCAAACAAAACATTCAGTTCTTATTATAGAGAATCATTCAAGGTGATATTTTTAATTATATCTTGAATTTATTCAAGGTACTTATCTTATTATGATGTTGCTACATGTGCACACCTATTTTCACAACTTCATCAGGTTGCACATCTTTCAATGTTTGAGTAGTACACTTAGGCATCTATTTTTGGGTTTTATGTGCTTCAACTCCATACTCCAAAGTTCCATTACTTTTTTCCCTTTATTTTGGTGGCCCCTATTCATTATTTGATGAAGTTTCAATCTCTCCTTTAGGAGGAGTTTTAATCTCATATATAGGAGACAATAGAAAATCAATAGATTCCTAACTATGTATCCCCCACTCATTATTTGGAACATCCAAATCACTCTCTCTATAGACATCAAACTTTGCATACTTTTTAAGTTGACTCAATAACCGATCAATGTGATCTTTGTCTTTTACAGTCTCACACAAGATAACTTCTATTGTGACAAGAAAATTCTTCTCTTTCTCATCGTATAATTTGTATGCCTCAGAGGATTTGGAATATCCAAAGTGGATGCATTTTAAACTTTTGTGGTCCAACTTATTTCTCTTATGATTTGGAATCAATGTGTAACAAGTGGATCTAAAAATTCAAAGATGTCACACTAAATTAAGATGACCACACCACATCTCATAAAAAGTCTTGGATTCAACAGTTGTTGATGGTGATCTATTACAGAGGTATACTACTATTTTAGCTACTTCAACTCAAAAGTGCAGATTTACCCCTTTGAAGCACAACATAGCAAGAACCAAATTCATCACAATTCTATTCATCCTTTCTACAAATCCATTTTATTTTAGGGTGTGAGGAATTATGAGATGGTGCTTGATCCCATTTTACTCAAGATAGAATTCAAATCTATTTGAAATGTATTCACTACCTTTTTATGTCATGAGTGTTGAGATGCAGGTTTGAGCATCATTTTCAATCATGGTTTAATTTTTTTGTAAAGTTTCAAAGGCTTCTAATTTTTTATTGAAAAGTATATCTAGGTTATCCTACTATAGTGATCAATGAAAAACATGAAGTACTTATGACCATCAAAAAATAGGATTGGAAGAGAACATAAGTTTGAATGAACCGATTGAAATTTTTTGTCAACTTTCCATTGCGACTTTGAGATTGTTCTCTTACATGTTTAGCCAAGATGAAAGCTTCAAACTTTTCATCTAATTTTATGGGAAATGTAGGCATGTCAACAAAATCATTATTTTCTAATACATGAATTTTGTTATAGTGAGTGTGCTAAAATCTAGCATGCCACAACATGTTTGGAGACATTTCATCTTCTATGAGATGATCATAATTCATTAAATTTGATGGCTCACCCCTGAGTTTGAGTAGTTTCACTTTTCCTATTAATTATGACATCATCATTATCTAACAAAATGGAATGGCCTTATTTCCTTATGAGCACTAGGGACACCAAGTTTCATTTCAATTGAGGAAGGTAGAGAACATTTTGGAGTTTGAAATCTAAAAGCCCTAGACACTTGAATTATATTGTACCTCTTCCTTGTGGTTGCATAATTGATATATTTGTGAGGTATACCAAACCAAAACTTTCTTCACTAAACTCCTCAAAGAAGTCTTTTTTAGAAGTCATATGAATATTGGCACCAATATCAATAACCTAAGCATGAAACCATGAAGAACTGGCTGAGACACTATTTCCTTTGTCATTTGTACTAGAAAACACACATTCACTAGTGAATTGGCCAAATTTTGGCTCTTTTGTTTTCTTTGATTTTTCCTCTTTCTTATTGTGGTATGCTTCAATTTTATCATGTGGATTTATACATTCATGAGTCTCATGGATTATTTTTCTATCACACCATCCATAGTAGAGGTTTTGTTTATCATTCTATTTTTTATCACCTTGATCTTAATTTTGTATGCCTTTCCTTTGTACTTCTTATTGCCTTCATTTTTGGAAGAGGTGGCCTTGTTATATGTTTTGAAATAATTTGCTTTGACATAGCACACACTTTCTCTTACTGTGGAGTCAATTTTTCTTCCAAAGGCCTTTTCTCTTTCTGCCATATTTTCAACTAATTGATCAAATGTGAGTTTTTAAATGATTACTTACTTGTAGAGACTCCAAGAAGGCTGAATAATTGGGAAGAAGGGATTTTATGAATGTGGTCATGTAGATGTCAATTTCAAAAACTGTTACTTCTACATCATGCTTAATGGCATGTATCTCTAAAGCCAATCTCATCACATCACCATCTTTCAACTCAAGGTTGAAGAGCTTCAACTGTAAATGAATGAATTCTAGTTCTGAGTGGGAATGATATAAATCCTTCAATTTGTGAAACTCTTCCCATGGAATACTTCACCCCTGAATATTATGAAACACATTTCCATCCACTAAGGCCCTCATCAAGGCCAATGCTTTTTTATTTTTTTGCTTCCATATCTAAATATCCTTTGTATTCCCTATTGGTTCAATTGGCTATTTATCCCCATCATAAATATTGAACCATATATCATTGAATATGAGTGTGTTTTATAATTTTTTAGACCATTCTAACCAGCGATCTTTACCAATCAATGTTGTGCCAATAATAGATTTTATGGAATGCATGGTTTTGAGTTTTCAATTTGAGTTTGAAGTTTTGAGTTTTGAGTTTAAACCCAATTGGTTCCTTATCACTTTAAAATGATCCCATTTTATATATACCACTAGACTTATATACCAAACCTCTTTATATACCCACCCTTCCTATATACTCATTGGTATGTGCAATAAGCTAGCCATTCCTATATACTCAGTAGTATCTAAAAGAAACTTTAAGGTATGTGAGAGCAGAGTGGTACATGGTACCTAGGTGGCATGTGAAAAGGATTTGATCTATTATTAACACTAACTTAATAAGAAAACCTCATAAATTAATATACTTAGTTTTTATTGATTTTTAGATTTATGCTTTTCGATGGTAACGAATGGGTAAAAGAGTATCTCTCCTTATTTCTCCTTAAATTTTATAATTTGGTTATTTTTGCCCAAATTCACTTAGAGTAGCTTGATCAAGGAAATTTCAAAGAAAATTGCTCTAAATCTAAATGCTTTCAATTTTGAAATTTAGCATTTAAAAATTGAAAATTGAAAATTGCTTTTTTAATGAAAAAGCATAAAAAATATTATACCTCTCCTCTTTATTTTTTTCGATTTTATTCCAATATGGGAATACCAAGATGTATAGATTTCACTCTTCCTTGAAAAATAAATCCAATGTTGAAAGAGAAATATTTGACTTCTATGCCTCTTCTAAAAGAATACAAATGTAAATATAACTGTCAATTTAGAACAAAGATTTGATAAAACCTATCACCAACTAAATAATTTTGAAGATATTTCCATGCTTTATCAAGTCCCATGCCACTTTTAGAATTCACCTACAATCAATGCCTCTCAAAAAATTAGTAATGCCCAGTCTAAAAAACTATACACAATGACCAATGGTCAAAATGCCATGCAGCCTCAGGTCAAACTGCCAAAAGATGCTACATAGGTCTACAAATAAGAAATAAATGTGCCTCAGCAGCTAAAAACATAAGAACACCTTGTTTTTGAAGTGGTGTAAATGGGAAAAATGCCTCAAAATAGTACATAATGATTTTAGTGTAGTTTTATAATTATCTACATCTTATTCTTAGCTAAAATGCCTCAAAGGGGTTGACAAAATGAAGAGAAATGTCAATTATTAGTTGAGTCATTAATTAGACTAGACACCTCCTCAAGAGAATGATACACTGACACTGTACAAAATCATATAATATATATTGAAAGAAAAGAGAAGCTCTAAAATGTACACCGCATGACTATAATGAAGGAGAAGGAAGAAAAAATAAGCTAATAAAATTATAGGTTCTGATACCAATGATAGGGCTGATTATATTTAGAATGGCACTAAAATTTCTATTTCATGATTCAATTAAACAAAGGAGAAAACATTACATTATAAAATCCAAAATGTCTTTTCACTTCACATTCCCTATGTGACTCTTCCTATTGCTACATGAATGGAGAAATAACTTATTGGAAAAAGATGAAATCTAGACACCTAGGATTAACAATTATATACAATGTTGTTACAATATGTCAAAAGTTTAGAGCTTAAAATAATACAATACAAATTAAGTTCATTTGCATATAAAAAACATACTATCATAATCAAAATGAGAGCTAAGGGCACAAGTGTTATTATAAAAATTAATCCCTTTAATAATATTCTTGTCATGTGCTCTTTTCAACAAGTATTCAAGAGTATCCCCAAAGAAAAACATATAATTAAGGAGCTAGAGGATAATCTTGGGGGATGGATTGTTGAAGAGCAAACGATTCAATGAGAATCATTCATTGAAAGTCTAGCTGAGACATCATTAAATAAATTTTTGATGCAGTGAATCATTTTTTTTCCAAAGCCCAATGAATGTGACATACTGAAGTAAAATGACCACATAATCCTATAATAGGATTTATCGAAGTCAAGCTTGATGATAAATGAATTTTGAGATTGTTCTAGGTTCATTTTACAAATTCCTAGGCCAAAATCAAGTTTTCTAGAATGTACCTTCCCTTAATAAATCTTGTTTGCTCATGTCTAATAATATCTTGCACCATAACTTTATTATGTTTGGCAAAAAAAATTACAATGATCTTATTCGAGTAGGTTACTCATGTTTACTAGGTGTTTTTTTATCTTTTTTTATATTGTGGATTTATCCCACATTGGTTAGGATGCTTTGCTCCTCGTTTTTCCTTGCCTATATATTCAAGGCTTCTCATTTGTAACAACATAGAAGAAGTTTAGATGTAATATATGATATTTTATAGTTTATTCTACATATTAGTTTGCAATCCTTTATTTTATATATCTCTCCTTTTGTGATGTTCTTTATTGTCAACACCCTGAGATTTTATAGCTTTGAATGATCTAGTCATCGTTTCTTTCATGGTATCAGAGTAATAGGTGTTTCAACCATCTATATGTGAGTTTGATGATACAAAGTTTTTTTGGGAATATATCTACTTTTCTTCTTGTTATTTGGATCTGTGTTCTCAGTGTCCTTGGTTTGCATCTTTTCATGCTCTCTATTGTGCTATCCATATATTTTTAGGATAAATTATAAAGTTTTTTTCAAAAAAATTTGGCTATCTTTTAGATCAATTTTATTCTCATAGGTGTCTAATTTAGATAATTATTTCACTTCTAGAAAGAGGAATTTGAGAGGTTTCTAGAAAGTGGTCATAATAAGGATTTATATCAGTATTTAAGGAGATATGAGGCTCTAAAGTTGACCTTGTGAATTTGTTTTTCTATAGATTTTTTATGCACAATCAAAGAAAAAAATTAGATCTACTATTTAAAACAAAAAGATAGCGTGAAAGATTGATCTATGTGGAATATTATTCTTTTCTTTTGTTGAAAATTTTCTTTAAATCCATTTTTTTAGATATAGTAGAAATAATTTAATTTTCTCCAAGCATTTAATATTTTTTGGTGCAATTTTATTTTTGACCCATTTTAATGACGATAAACTTGTAAAAGTTAGAACTTTTGAATTGTGACTCAAAATTAAGTTTTGTTTTTTTTAAAAAGTGTATGTTTTTTAATTATCCATCCATTGGGGTCATTTATATTGTAAAAAGCACTCAATTATAAAGTTTCAAATTTGAGGTGGCCTTACACATTTTTAGGGGTTTATTTATTCATTATCAATCTTTGAATTAGGAGTTTTTTTTGGGAGAGGGTTCATTCTTTCTTTGTCTTGACTTTTTCTTTGTATTTAGATAATACAACCCATTAACACCTTAAATTTTGCTACTTGGAAAATAAAAATGAAGATATACCTTCAGTTGAAAGGCTTTTAGAAAATGGTACTTGGCATCCTTCCCAAATTCACAAATGAAGAAGATATTATAAGGATTGAATCTATACAAGATGAGGCTCTTTACTTGATTCACCTCAATGTTTCATATAGTTTGTACATTTATATTACAGATTTCACATCATCAAATGGAGCTTGGGATCATATTTAAGCCTTATTTGAGGAGGATATTGAGCCCTTTGGGTTTTCTAAACCCTCTCTTACTCCACCTCTTGTTCCACTTCCTTCTTCTATTAGTGAGGATTTATCTTTTGAGGATGACATGGATGATACTTCTCCATCTTATTATCCACTTATCAGTGAGGTATTACGTTCTAATGATTTACTCTCTCTTTGTACTCTAGTTTCTTGTGAAGACATATTCATGATGGACATTGCTCTTCTTGAGCCACCTCTATAGGATGAGTTTCTACTAGACTTGGGACGTATATTCGTAGAACCTACCTTTGTTTCTATGTAGAATGTTAAGCCACCATAAAGTATCACTTCAGAGGACTCCACTAGTTCTAGTGAGAGTACATTTGTTGAGCATTAATTTTCACTTCCTATGCGTTGGGTGAATATTTTATCATCAGCCCACTGAAGGCAAAATGGTTATATCAACCACAGTCTAATGAGATAAATCTCTCTTCTTAGCAAGGGGAGGTTCCCTATAAACTATCATAAACTAATCCAAAATAAAAATTAACTCAGGGGTGAGATCATATCATCCATTTCTCTTTTTTTAGAAATGATGTTTACAAAGTAAATAAAAACTTTCTTGATATCAACTGAATTCATGAGAAACCCATGAGAGTACAAAACCTATCATTGCTTCTCTTGATGATTTATAACTTATATCACAGTAGAATGAGGTGTAGCCCAAAGTCTTCACCAAAAACTACAACAAAGTATATAATCACAAAAGATACAAGTAGTTCAAAGTCTTTCTAATATTTTTTGTTCTAAAATAATACAACACAAACTAAAGACAATTATAGTAACACAAAGTCTCTATAATCAACTTCAGAAAATCTTCCAGATTATTTTCACTCACTCTAATTATTTAATCAAATAGATACGATTGTATTAGGAACAATTTCTTACACAACACAATTTATTCCAATACAAAGTTTGAAAGGTCACTTGCTTTCTCATTCACTTGATAAAACTTGAATTTACAATCTGAGCTCAAAGTCTCAAAATGCCTTTCAAATTTTGGCAAACTTTTTCTTCTAATCACTCAAAGATATATTTACAATAGAGGCCCTTTTTATTTATAAGGAGAGGCCTTGAAGATTTTCTAAAAAAGACCTAATTACTTTGACCGAGTCAAAGATAAGAGTCCTTTTTGACATAGGACTCCTATATTTTTACATATAATTACATATGAAGAAAGTACATGTAAAAATGTCCAAAGTGGTTACAAAAGTACATCTAAAAAGTGGAAATTAAACCAAGGAAGAATAGTTTCAATTTGCATCCCCATCTTTCTTCATGTGAGCATTGTATATAGTGATAACTACTTGCATCCCGATACTGTCTGGAGTAATAGTGTTTTTGAAAATTATCTTAGCACTGACTATGGCATCTCTCACTACTGTAACTAATTTTGCATGACTAGTTAACCTAGTTTTTAGATTATCCAAAGTTAATTGATTATCCAAAATATTGTCCACAGAGGCTACTAAAAATGCCTTATTTTTAATTTTTTTTTGAAACATACCTCTAAATTCTTGAATCATTTCTTCTATTGAAAAGAATTGGTTGTCTTGTGATGTAAGTTTGCAAAGTAGCTCCTCCAATTGATACAAAAGACTGATATCATTTTATTCACTAAGTTCTTTTGAAGATTCGAGGTCACTGATCAAATCTTTAAACACCTAACTCTTATATGCCAATGCCTCTTTAGTTTCAGTGTAAGAGTCTCTATCAGTAATGACACCGATTGATATCAGAGTCCTTATTTTTAGTTTCCTCATATCTATTCATTTGTCAAGATACTTTTATATGATTTTAATATCTTGATAAATAACATTAATGAGATCATCAAGTTTTGCTCTTATTTTTCTCATTTTATCTGTCTTCTCAGACAACTCTGTGAGTAAAGAAACTCCTTGTACATGCATCTTGTCCAAGTAATCTTCAAGTACTTTTTCTTTGAGATAGGTCTTTTTTGCTTTCTAAATAATGAGGTCTTCTATGGAAATGGCCTCAAGAGTTACTATTTCTAGAGTGAAATTAATTCTCCTTACCACTACAGTCAATTGTTCCACCATGGCTTTGTAGTGATCCTTCATTTCTTTCTCTCTGTCAAATTTCTGAATCAAGATGTCCATGGCTGACTGCATATCAATCTTAGCACTTTTATGAGTTATCTTACCTAATTCAACTCTAGAGATAGAGTATTCACTTACATCAAAATTTTCAATGGTTGCATCCTGTGGAGGTCTTGCAATTTCTAGAAATTTGTGTCCCTTATCTCCAATCATTTTTGAAAGAATCCTTGGCTTCTTAGGAGCCTTGGCTTTTATTAGCACCATTTTATTGAATCAAAGTCACCTGGAAACATGGTTTGTTTCTTCCTTTTGGGTGTATAAGCTGATAATCATGGTATGAGTGCAAAAGTACTTACATAAGGATCTATCTCTATTGTTGGCATTACCAGAGTTGCACTTGCACAAGTAGTGGAAATAATAGGTGGAGTATCAGTAAAAAATGCACCTTTTGTTGAGTGATCAAAAGCAGAACTATCTTTAATATCAAAATATGGAGATAAAAAATTAGGAATTAACCCTAAATAATGAAGAGTATCATCAAAAGTGCTTTGAGGGTTGTCAAAAATTATTTTGGAAGGATAGGGTGATCCAAAAGAGGGAACACTAATCAAAGAAATAGGTGAAGGGGCTGCAACAGGTGTGCCAGGTGGGGAAGAAGAAATTCCTATTTTTTGCTGCACATTTTCTTGTGGAGACAAAGTTTTCTTCTCTTGTTGATATATGGGCCTATCATCAGTCTCCATCTGTTCCATCGTTGGTTCTTTAGTGCTTTATTTCTCAACTTCTATATTTACTATTTCTAACTTTTTTCAATAACTTTTGACTTCATCACCACATATATGATCTTAGGCTTATGTGGCTTGGAAGAAGAAGGGACATCACTTTTGTTCTTCATCTTATTTTCTACTTTTCTTCTTATTTCCTCTTGAAATTTAGATTCTGAACCTGTGATGAATTCTTTCAAAGTAATTCCTTTGTTTGCTAACCAATTATTGGTGTTTGCCAATATAGGTTCAAATATTTTCTTCAAGAAAGTCAACTCTTTTTGTGACCATTAAATTAGAGGAAAAGGGGCATTGGCAATCTGTTCAATATTGTATCTATCATTAATCAAATCTCTATCATCCACTAAATTCTTAGGAATATCAGCAAGTCCTAGATATTCAATCTACTCAAGAGATAACCTATTGTAATCCATTTTCCTAATATCTTATGCTGTTCTCAAATCTACCCAAACATCTTCAATCATAAGTTCATGAAATTGGCTTTTCCTCCTGATTATATCCTTTATGCCCCTATAATCAAAATTTAGTCTTCTTTTGAGTTGCTTCAAGGTCACGAGTTGCATTTCAGTTTCCATGGCTCTAGCCTTTCTAGTGGTTAACACTGAAAACCTACCAATTTAAACTAGGAACCTAAAACTGGGCTTCTTGAGTTCCATCTATTTATTATGCATGATAATTATTTGTCTATATAGTTCCATCAAGATCAATTTATCTGAGGTGAATCTCGGAAGCATATAAGGATGACCTTGGAAAAATCCAACCCTTAGGTATGAGAAAGAAAGAAATTGTAAGAACATGCATCCAAAATCATTCACAACTGTTTAGGCCTCATCTGACATTCTTCTTTACTCTAATTAATGATAAAAAAGACATAAAAATACTGTAAAAAAAGCATCATTTACTCTCTTGAAATGATTAATAGAACCCTTTAATATTAATTGAGAGTAGTATTGATATACTGGGGTTACTCTCCTATCTCCTTCTGATGTCAAACCCGAAAAAATTCTCATTGAAGCTATAATATAGACCACATAAGAAGTCATGTAGAATTTGAAGATAGTGAATACCTTCATCAATTTCTCATGTAGAACATTGCTAACTTATTTTCCTTAGAAGATGACTTGTTTGCCTTGGAGAATTATCTTGATGAAGGTATACATCTATTCATGAAACTATGAGGAAGAGGGTAAACCTCTTATCCTACTGAGAAGAGTGATCAAATCACCAACTTCTTTGGTAAAGTCACTCCTTGGAAAACTTGGTGGCCACCTTGAAAAATTTGCCCTTAGAGTCTTGAGCCATTTATTGTTAATTACCTTCTTCACTTTTTCAGGATCTTTGTCGTATTCTCTTTTTGCTTTAACAAAGTCAAGGTTTATCACTTTGGTAGTCGGAGGGCACATGAACACTTTATGAATAAACTCATAATCTAGTCTAATTATCACATTACCACTAGCGTCTAACACATCACTGGTATCCTTATTATAGAACTGAGCACACTAGAGAAAAAATTCTATGTTGTGAGCTGCTACAGGGAAAGAAGATATCAAATGAATATTACTGTTAATTATCTTCTTCATTTCATGGTTGAGATTGCTTGATTTAGTCTTTTCTATGAACTTAGCCATGTCCACATGACCAATCTCTGTATCTCTAATGTCATTGACATTAGAAGTAACTGAGGTGATTGGAAAAATACCTTGATATTTATACTTCAGTGCCTTCGACTTTTTCAGAGAAAACTTAGTCATCTAGAAGAGCTTTTACAAAAAGGATGTCGATGAAGAAGGATCCACATAAAAAATTATAGCAAAAGTCATGATCATGCAATTAGGGAAAATACTAGAAATCTAGGAAAACTACATGTCGATGATGATGACCATGGGGATGCACCTGAAAGGGCTAAAGTGTGAGCAGGCCAAAATACTTGAGGAAAGCAGGTTCAAAAAAGTGAAACTACAAATTTTTTAGAGTTAAGAAATTTGAGAGAATGTTTGCATGGGTAGCAAAAATTTCCACTCTTGCATGTTGGGGGTAAACTCATACTTGTGTAGGGGTGGTGGTTTTTACCACCCAAGGATGTGGGCTTTATGTAGGAGCGATAAAAAAATATGCCTCTGCATAAAGCAAGGATTTTCAAGTTTTTTGTAAGAGCGGTATATTTTGCCATCACCACAGAAAATGGCAAGGAATGTTAGAGCGACAACATTTGATGCCATTGCAGTTGGAAGAGATGGGGTTTTGTGTAAGGGCAACAAATTTTGCTTCTTTTGCACTTTCACTTAGAACTTCAAATATTTAAATGGCGGCAAAATTTTTTGCTCTTGATTTTAACTTGATTGTATGAGGGCATGTATCATCGGTGAATTTTGACTATCATCACGTTGGTTTTTAAAAGGTGGTTTTCAACTAGATTTGATGCAGGTAAAACCTAAGTCAGGTCAAAACATCAACTCGATATGCAAGACAACCTAGGGCAAGGAAGGAGGGTTGATGGATCAAGCTGCTAGCTAGACTTACTAGGGTAAAGTAACAAAATGAGGGAGGAACAACAAAAATCAAAAAGAAAAGAAAAAACAAAGAAAACTAAGAAAAGAAGAATGAAAAACCTAGAAGTAAAAAGACTAAAAACCAAAACTTTCCTGGTGATTTTGAAATCTTAAGCTTGAAGTTAGCAAATTCATAATCCTACTCATTCACACAATTGAATGATTGCAAAGAGGAGTCTTAAGAAATTTAAAATGATCAAAATGAAAATCAAATGGCATTTAAATGCCCCAAACCAAGTTTTAACAACTCGGCACACGTGGCCATAAATACCACGTGAAAATTGAAAATTTTCTAAAATCTCTGCTTGGGTGGCAAATTACATCACCCGTGCATGAGACAAGGGAGGTCATGCATTGGTGACAAAATTTGTCGTCTTTACATGAGACAGGGGAGGTCATGCATTGGTGGCAAAAATCATCACCCTTGCATGGAGAAAGGGAAAAGCCATGCACTGATGGTAAAATTTTTCACTGATGCATGACGAGAAATAAAAAAACTGTAAGAGTAACATTTTTTGCCACTAATGCATGGAAGAACGAAAAACATGCAAGAGTGGAAAAAATCATTGCTTATGTAGGGAAATAATGAAAATATGAAAGAGTGGTAAAAAATGCTAGTGCATGGAAAGAATGAAATTTATTTAATACCTTAAAAATCATCAAAATCTAACATTTTGATCAGATCAAGACTACAACTAGTTTCACATTTTTTAAGAAATCATGATGAGGGAGTGTTGCACAATTTCCCAAGATGTCAGTCAAATTCACTTGAGATCAAGAGAATCTTGTCTTGAATGATGAACTTCGAGTGTAGATTATGAAATAGATAAGTTTCATAGGGGTTGTTCACAAAACAAGCATAGCTGATTTTAGGAATAATAGCTGGCTCTAGCTGGGGAACTCCCATTGATTGATCTTTAAAATGATTGAAGAGAGTAGAATCTAGTCTCTAAGTGCCTTTATCCATGCCATTAGGCCATGGAGTCAAGCTACCAAAAATAAAAAGACACAAAAAACTAAATAAAGATGAATAAAAACATAAAACTACACAAATGTACAAATAAACTTATCTAATACTTCAAGGATTGAAGTGTTTCAAATGTTTCCCACTGTGAGGTAGTGAGAATGGTGTTTCATCTTGATATACCAACAAGAAACTATTTTCACCATAGAATTGATGAATGGTGAATGGACCTCTCCACAAGGAGTCAAATTTTTCATGCATTCCTTTTGGTTCTCTCCTTTTGTCCCACAACAAGACTTGATCTCCAATTTAAAACTCATGAATCCTTGCTTTCTTGTTGAATTGTTTATTTACCTAATTTTGATGTTCAATAATACAGTCCACTACCATAGTTCATTGCTCTTCTAATTCAGTTAGGTACATGATCTTTTTATCAATAAAATTTTCAAAAGTTTGATCTTCCATTGCCTTTGCCAACTTCAGTGCTGGTAATTCTAAGGTAATTGGTATCTCCATATTCAGACCATATAAAAGTTAAAATGGTGACATATCTATTGCCCTCTTAGGTGTAATCTTGTCTACCCATAAAATATTAAATAATGCTTTATGCCAAGTTCTTTGATTGTCATCTACTAGTTTCCTGATAATAGTAGCTAGATTCTTGTTACTTGATTATGCCTGACCATTTCCTTGTGGATAATAGTCTGAGGAGTGGGAAAGAATAATCTCATGATTGTAAAAAAAAATAGTAATCTCATGAGAAGAGAAACAAGTGGCATTATTTGCTATAATCTTGTTTAGAACTCCAAATCGAGAAATAATGTTTTCCTTAAGGAAATTACATACCACTTTCAAAGTAGCATGCTTAACTGGAATGGCTTCCACCCACTTGGTAAAATAGTCTATTACCATGAGAATATAGTCATGTCTGGAACTTAAAGATGGGTTCATGGTGCCAATGAAGTCGATACCCCATTTCTGAAAAGAGTCTTCAATCACCACCAACTTAAGAGGTAATGCGGCCAACCTGGGTTTCCCAATGAACTATTGACATAACTCACATCTATGTACCTAATTGTACGCATCTTGAAATAGTGTAGGCTAATAGGATCTAGTTCATAAAATCTTGTGAGCTGTCACAGGTGTAGAAAAATGTCCTTCATAAGTCAAATTATGGAAAAACTTCAAAATTTTACTTTGTTATGCTTTATCCATGCAATGAAGAAAGACTCCATCAAGGCTTATTTTGTACAAACCATTGTCCCATAAGACGTAGTTAATGAAGAAAGACACTCACCATAGGTAAGAAAATGAGTGATATTGGAATACCACTCATCATTAGTAGCGATAAAAAGAACTATTGGCATGTCCTCAACTTCTTCTTTTTCATGTTCTATTTATTTTAGTACATTATCAACAATCAATTTATAGAGACCTCTTCCTCGCACAAGCTTAGTAAGTTTGATATCAAGATCAAATTATTGAATTTTAGTAATCCAATTGCCCCTTTTAGTACCAAATGCCTGTTGAGTTAAAATAGACTTTACTATTTTATCAGGTATCAGAATAATAGTATGTGAATTCAAGATATATAATCAAAAATATTTTACCACCTTAACCATGGCATAAGCATGCTTCTCCATGTTTGAATATTTCAATTCATGAGCTTTGAGAGGACAACTCATAAATGATATAGGAGACACCACACCTTCATTCTACTAAACTAAAATGGCTAAAAGTGTATGTTCAAAAGCATAGCTGTATACTATGAAATCTTTGGTATAGTCTAGCAAACTAGGATTGGGGCATGAACAATAGCCTTCTTGATATCTTTAAATTCCATTTTTCCTTTTGTAGTCTAATGGAAAGTAGCCTTACCCTTCAACATGTCAATAATGTGGCAAGTTTTTTTTGTAAATTCAAGAATTAATCTTCGTAAAAATTTCACCTGCATTGCCTCTTCACGTCTTCTTGGTTCTTGACCATTAGTAAACAACAAGTAAAAAGGTGAACAATGAATATGTGGTCCAGTTACCCTTTCAGTCCTCCATATGGGTGTTTGAGACTCCTTAACAGCTTGCTGTCTGCCCAACATCCATTCTAGTGACCGATCTCGGCCATCTCCCAATCTGCACCCCACTGACGTCGGTTCCCTGCGACTGACCCTTACTACCGATGTTGGTTCTCTAACTAATGCTGGTGTCCCTTCTACTGATGTTGGTTCCTTTTTGATCGATGTCAATTTTTGCTGCCTGACACCACCAACTCTGTTGATCTGCACATGACTGACATCGGTGCTTGTCTGTTCGACGTCAGTTCCTACTGACTGATGTCAGTACCTGTGTTCACCTGTGAGTGATGAATTTTTACCCATGAGCTCCTTTTAGATCAAACCCTTGTCCATATTAACATATCCCTGCTCAGAATAATTCAGTCCCCTCAACTAATCTCTATCCATCATCTCCTCCATGAACACCAAGACTTTCCAGTTCTTAAGTTTTTTAAAGATATCTGTCTTTCGCTTAAGAACATGCATTCCCTTTTTACGTATGTAACCAAGCCTATAAAGCCACATCTCTGCAACAGAAGGTGAATTAGTAATATAAGTAGATAGATAAAGGATACCTACTTTCTTACCACTGTCTAATTCAAGTGCATCTGCTGTGAGAGTTACTGTGCATCTCTCATCACCCAAATTTCCTAAAGAAATTAGACTCATCTCCAAGACTGGTACCTGCATGACCTCATTTAACACCCGTGTGTTATCTGTCTGCAATTTTAGCTTCACTTCCCCTTTGCCAACCATGTGACAAGGCTCACCAACCCCTAAATAAATCTCTCCAAAGTCTCCCTGGACATACTCATAAAAAGATGCTCTATTTCGGGCTGCATGGAAAGAGGCAACAGAATCTATAGACCAAGATTCTAATTTATCTAGAGCAACCTATGCAACAACACCTGCAACATCTGCTTTTACACGCTGATCTTCTACCGACCAACAATCTTCCTTTACTTGCTCTTTCTTTTCATCAATCTGACCATTTGTACTATTCAATTTCTCCATTCATAGCTTACTTTCTTCTACCATTGCTATATTCCCACTCAATTTGAAACCCCTGAGAGTAACCTGTAATCAACAAACACTAACCAGATCTGAACCACTTGTTAGTCAACCCAACCAAAAGCTCTGATACCAACTGTCAGGATCCTACTGCCTACTAAGGACAGACTTGATTACCTTTGTATTAGCAACTAAACATGAAATTTAACCAGAATGATAAGTAACTAGAAATATGAAACAACACAGAATATGAGAGACAATACCCAATTGTATTAATACTCATCCAAAAGAAAATACAATAAAGAAGATGCCACACTTCTTCTTCCCACACCTCTAGAGCTCCCACACTTCTAGGGTTCACCTGTAATTCTCCTTCAACACTTCACTCTCTCATAACGGTCACAACATTCAACTCAAACACAGAGTTGTTGTTCACCTCCACCAGTCAGTAACAACACTGCCAGTACACCAAGTACACAACCATACTCTAAGTAGATCTTCCCTTCTCTTGTTGCCACCTGCAAATCAACAGACCTTACTTACCATGTAGATATCTCTACACCCTAAAGAACCCTTGTCCTTGCCTCACCAAGTCCTCATGATTCTTCAACCAGTACCCTGTGGATCTCCTAATAGAACTTGCACAACCTGTAACTCTCCCTGATCATACACACTCAGCACCCCTTTGGAACTAGGAGGAGCTACTCTTGCTCTCTCTACAAGCACAATGACTTTTTAGCACACTTTTACAATACAGCCCATGAGTCTATTATATAGATCTCATGCATATAATAATTAGACTTTCTTAATTACAATAATTATACTCACAACTCAAGACCAAAAATAGTCTTTACATGCAAACTGCCTATCCAAAAATAGACCAGTCTGGAACTCGCATGCAAACTGCATGCACACACAAGTTGCCGACATCGGCTACATCTTGACCGATGTCGACTGACTCATAACCGACGTCAGTTGCTTTTGCACTGTAATTTGACCGACGTCGGTTGGCCTGATCGACGTCGGTTACTCTACAACTCGCTCTACAAATCAGTAACCCAGTAACCTCCTCCATGTTTGCATCAGTGAAGCTTTTAGCTCCACAACATAACACTTATTTCTCAGCTTATTGTATTTAGTGATGAAGTCTCTCATAGGCTCATGAGGCTCCTTCTTTATTTATATAAATTGAGCCAATAAGGTGTGTACATTTTCTACAGGTTTTAACCTAGCCTCAAACTTGGTCTTAAGAGTGATTTAATTGGTTATAGTCTGAGCTTGAAGATGATAAAAATAATCTATAGCAGCTCCTTGAAATGTTTCTATAAAAATTCTTACTGCTATATCTTCGTATTCAATGCCTATCACACCACAAGCTATGCAGAAAGCTGAAATATGCTCATCAGGGTGAACTTTCCCATCACCATAAGATTTAGGAATTTTTTTCTTTAAACTATGAGGTAGCTCATGCAAAGGTGGGTTTAGATTTAGAGGGCCAAAAGTGTTACCTTAAGGGCCTTGGGCTGCCATGATATGATGAGTAAAAGGAGGGATAACAAACTTTTGTGGAGTATGAATAGATAGAACTCTGCTAGCACTAAGACTAAGAGCTTTAATTGGTATTGAAGATCTGGTGTTGGAAGGAGAAAAACTCTTAGTTCACTAAAGGTGAGATCATAGAGGAAAGCGATCAAAATTATTTTTTTATATCAATTCAAATATGGGATCAATAATACCTAGAGCTCTTTGGCTTTAGATATACCATGAATCTACCAGAATGTAGAATGGAAAAGAATTGAAAATGATTCAACTCAAAGCTTGAGGCTCCAAATTGCACGTTCTTTCCTAGCAGAGTGACCAAAAAATTGTTGGGTGAATATATTGTCGTCAGCCCACTAAAGGCAAAATGATTATATCAGTCATAGTGTAATGAGATAAATCTCTCCTCTCAACAAGGGGAGGTTCCCTATAAACTATCATAAACTAATCTAAAATAAAAATTAACTCAGGGGTGAGATCATATCATTCATTTCTCTTTTTTTAGAAATGATGTTTACAAAGTAAAAGAAAATTTTCTTGATATCAACTGAATTCATGATAAACCCACGAGAGAATAAAGCCTATCATTACTTCTCTTACTGATTTATAACTTATATCATAATAAAATGAGGTGCAGCCCAAAGTCTTCACTGAAAACTACAACAAAGTATATAACAATAAAAGATACAAGTAGTTCAAAGTCTTTCTAATATCTTTCATTTTAAAATAATAAAACACAAACTAAAGACAATTATAGTAGCACAAAGTCTCCATAATCAACTTCAAAACATCTTTCAGATTATTTTCACTCACTCTACTTATTTAATCAAATAGATAAGATTGTATTAGGAAAAGGACATAAGAACAATTTCCTACACAACAAAAGTTATTCCAATATAAAGTTTGAAAGGTCACTTGTTTTCTCATTCACTTGATAAAACTTGAATTTACTATCTAAACTCAAAGTCTCAAAATGCCTTTCAATTTTTGGCAGAGTTTTGCTTCTAATAACTTAAAGATATATTTACAATAGAGGCTATCTTTATTTATAGGGAGAGGCCTTGAAGATTTTTTAGAAAAGACTTAATTACTTTGATTGAGTCAAAGATAAGAGTCCTTTTTGACTTAGGACTCTTATATTTTTACATGTAATTACATATGAAAAAAGTACATATATAAATATCCAAAGCAGTTACAAAAGTACATCTAAAAAGTGGAAAGTAAACCAAGGAAGAATAGTTTCAATTTGTATCCCCATCTTTTTTCATGTGAGCATCATACATAGTGATAGCTACTTGCATCCTGATACTGTTTGGAGTAACAATGTTCTTAAAAATCATCTTAGCTCTATGGCATCTCTCATTGTTGTAACTAATTTTGGATGACTAGTTAACCTAGTTTTTAGATTATCCAGATTTAACTGATTAGCCATAATATTGTCTACAGAGGCTACTGAAAATGCCTAATCTTCAAATTTTTTTGGAACATACCTTCAAATTCCTAAATTATTTCTTTTTCTGAAAGGAATTGGTTGTCTTGTGATGTAAGTTTGCAAGGTAGCTCCTCCAATTTATGTAAAAGATTGAAATCATTTTGTTCATTGAGTTCCTATGAAGATTCAAGGTCACTAATCAACTCTTTAAGCACCCAACTCCTATATGCCAATGCCTCTTTAGTTTCAGTGTAAGAGTCTCTATCAGTAATGACATCGATTGATATCAAAGTGCTTATTTTTAGTTTCCTCATATCCATCCATTTATCAAGATACTTTTCTATGCTTTCAATATCCTAAGAAATAACATTAATGAGATCATCAAGTTCTACTCTTATTTTTCTCATATTATCTATCTTCTCAGACAACTCTGTGAGTAAAGAATCTCCTTGTACATGCATCTTGTCCAAGTACTCTTCAAGTACTTTTCCATTGAGATAGGTCTTTTTTGCTTTCTAAATAACGGAGTCTTCTATGAAAATGGCCTCAGGAGTTACTATTTTTGAAGTAAAAATAAGTCTCCTTACCACTACAGTCAATTGTTCCACCATGGCTTTGTATTGATCCTTCATTTCTTTCTCTTTATCAAATTTTTGAATCAAGATGTCTATGGCTGATTGCATATCACTCTTAGCACTTTCATGAGCTATCTTACGTAATTTGACTCTAGAGATAGAGTAATCACTTACATCAAAAATTTTAATGGTTGCATCCTGTGGAGTCTTATAATTTCTAGAAATTTGTGTCCCTTATTACCAATCATTTTTGAAAGAATTCTTGGCTTTTTGGGAGCCTTGGCTTTTATTGGCACCATTTTATTGAAATCAAAGTCATTTGGAGAGATAGTTTATTTATTATTTTTGGGTGTATAAGTTGATAACCATGGTAGGAGTGCATAAGTACTTACATTAAGATCTATTTCCATTATTAGCATTACCAGAGTTGCACTTGTACAGGTAGTGGAAACAATAAGTGGAGTATCAGTAAAAATTGCACCTTTTGCTGAGTGATCAAAAGTAGAACTATCTTCAATATCAAAAGATGGGGATGACAAACTAGGAATTGACCCTGAAGAATGAAGAGTATCATCAAAAGTGATTTGAGGGTTGTCAAAAATTATTTTGGAAGGAGAGGGTGATTTAGAATAGGGAACACTAATCGAAGAAATAGGTGACAGAGCTACAACAAGTGTGCTAGGTGAGGAAGAAGAAATTCTTATTTATTGCTGCACATTTTCTTGTGGATATAAAGTTTCCTTCTCTTATTGATATGTGGTCCTATCATCAGTCTCCATCTATTTCATCACTAGTTCTTCAGTGCTTTGTTTCTCAACTTTTATATCTTCTATTTCTGACTCTTTTTCAATAACTTCTGACATCTTCATCACAAATATGATTTTAGGCTTATGTGGCTTAGATGAAGAAGGGACATCACTTTTATTCATCATCCTATTTTCTGCTTTTCTTCTTGTTTCCTCTTAAAATTTAACTTTTGAACCTGTGATGATTTTTTTTTAAATAATTCCTTTATTTTCTAACCAATTATTGGTGTTCGCCAATATAAGTTCAAATCTTTTCCTCAAGGAAGTCAACTCTTTTTATGACCATTAGATTGGAGGAAGAGGGGCATTGATTTTTTTTTTAGTATTGTATCTATCATTAATCAAATCTCCATCATCCACTATTCTCAGGGATATTAGTAAGTCTTAGATATTCAATCTACTCAAAAGATAACCTACTGTAGTCCATTTTCTTGATATCTTCCACTGTTCTCAAATCTACCCAAACATCTTTAATCATAAGTTCATGAAATTGAGTTTTCCTCCTGATTATATCCTTCATGCCCTTGTAATGAAAGTTTGGTCTTATTTTGAATTTCTTCAAGGTCACGAGTTGCATTTTAGTTTCCATGGCTCTAGCCTTTCCAGTGGTTAACACTGAAAACCTACCAATTTCAATTGAGAACCTGAAATTGGGCTTCTTGAGTTCCATTTATTTATTATGCACAATGATTATTTGTCTACATAGTTCCATCAAGACTAATTTATCTGAGGTGAATATTGGAAGCATATAAAATGACCTTAGAAAAATCCAACCCTTAAGTATGAGAAATAAGGAAATTGTAAGAACATGCATCCAAAATTATTCACGACTGTCTAGGCCTCATCTGACATTCTTCTTTGCTCTAATTGAGGATTAAAAAGACATAAAAATAATATAAAGAAAGCATCATTTACTCTTCTAAAATTATGAATAGAACCCTTCAATGTTAACTGAGAGTAGTATTGATATACTAGGGTTACTCTCCTATCTCCTTCTGATGTCAAACCCAGAAAGATTCTGATTGAAGTTGTTATATAGACTAGATAAGAAGCCATGTAGAATTTTAAGGTAGTGGATACCTTTGTCAATTGTTGATGTAGAGCATTGTTGACTTGTTCTCCCCAGAAGATGACTTGTTTGTCTTGGAGAAATATCTTGATGAAGGGATACATCCATTCATGAAACTATGAGGAAGAGGGTAAACCTCTTATCCTACTGAGAAGAGTGATCAGAACACCAACTTCTTTGATAAAGTCACTCTTTGGAAAACTCTGTGGCCACCTTAAATTTTTTTTTCTTGGATTCTTGAGCCATTTATTGTTAATTACCTTCTTCACTTTTTCAGGATCTTTATCATATTCTCTTTGTGCTTCGACAAAATCAAGCTTTATCACTTCAGTAGCAGGAGGGCACATGAACACTTTATCAATGAACTCAGGATCTAGTCTAATTATCACATTACCACTAGCATCTAAAATCGCCTTGGTATCCTTATTATATAACTGAGTACACTAGAGAATAAATTTTGTGTTGTGAATCACTACAGGGAAAGAAGATACTAAATGAATATTGTTGTTAATTATCTTCTTCATTTCATGGCTGAGATTGCTTGATTTAGTCCTTTCTATGAACTCAGCCATGTCCACATGACCAATCTCTATATCTCTAATGGCATCAACATTAGAAGCAATTGAGGTGATTGGAAAAACACCTTGATATTTATACTTCATTGCCTTTGACTTCTTTGAAGAAAACTCAATCATCTGGAAGAGCTTTTATCAAAAGGATTTCGATGAAGAAGGATCCATAGAAATTTTTTTAACAAAAGTCATGATCATGCAATTAGGGGAAGTACTAGCAATTTGAGAAAATTGCATGTTGATAATTATGATCATGGAGATGTGCCTGAAAGGGCTAAAGTGTGAGTAGGCTGAAAAACTAGAGGAAAGCGAGTTCGAAAAAGTGAAACTAAAAATTTCCCAGAGTTAAGAAATTTGAGAGAATGTTTACATGGGTGGCAAATATTTCTACTCTTGCATGTGGGGGTAAAATCATACTTATGTAGGGGTGGTAGTTTTTACCGTCCATGCATGTGAGCTTTATGTAGGAGTGGTGAAAATTGCCGTCTCTACATAAAGCAAGGATTTTTAAGTTTTTTGTAAGAACGGCAAATTTTTCCACCATTGTAGAAAATGGCAAGGAGTGTTAGAGTGGAAAAATTTGTTGCCATTACACTTGAAAGAGATGGGGTTTTATGTAAGGGTAGAAAATTTTGCCACTTATGCACTTTCACTTAGAACTTCAAATATTTAAATGGCGACAAAATTTGCTGCTCTTGATTTTGACTCAATTGCACGAGGGCATGCATTGTCAACAAATTTTATCCATCATCACGTTGATTTTTAGAAGGTGGTTTTCAACTATATTTAACACGAGTAAAACCTAAGTTGGGTCAAAACATCGACTCGGTATGCAAGATAACCTAGGGCAAGGAAGGAGGGTTGATAGATTAAACCGCTAGCTGGGTTACTAGGGTAAAGAAAAAAAATGAGGGAGGAACAACAAAAACTAAAATAAAAGTTTAACCTAAAATAAAAAAAACTAAGAAAATAAGAACGAAAAACCTAGAAGCAAAAAGACTAAAAACCAAAACTTACCTAGCGATTTTGAAATCTTAAGCTTGAAGTTGGTGAATTCATAATCCTACTCATTCACGTGGTCAAATGATTGTAGGGAGGATTATTAGGAAACTTAAAATGATCAAAATGACAATCAAATGGCATTTAAATGCCCCAAACCAAGTTTCAATAACTCGGTGTGTGCGGCCATAAATGTCACATGAAAATCTAGAATTTTCCAAAATCTCTGCTTGGATGGCAAATTTTTTTGCCCTTGCATGAGATATGGGAGGTCATGCATTGGTGGAAAAAAATTCCACCCTTTCATGAGATAGGGGAGGTCATGCATTGGCAGCAAAAATCACCACCCTTGCATGGAGAAAGGGAAAAGTCATGCACTGGCGGTAAAATTTGCCGCTGATGTATGAGGAAGAGAAATAATTTTTTTTGCAAGAGCATCATTTTTTGCCATGAGTGCATGAAAGTATGAAAAACATGTAAGAGCGATGAAAATCACCACTTATGTAGGGAAATAATGAAAATATGAAAGAGCGGCAAAAAATGCCGCTAATACAAGGAAAGAATGAAATCTGTTTAACACCTTGAAAATGATCAAAATCTGACATTTTGATCAAATCAAGACTACAACGGGTTTCATATTTTTTGAGAAATCATGACAAGGGAGTGTTGCAAAATTTCCCAAGATGTCAATCAACTTCACTTGAGATCAAGATAATCTTGTCTTGAATGATGAACTTAGAGTGTAGATTATGAAACAAACAAGTTTCGTAGGGGTTGTCCACAAAAAAAGTGTAGCTAATTTTGGGAACAACACTTTGGACATTATTTCAACAAATGTTTCATGTCTTTATTTTTATTGGTTCAATTCTATGCCATTACATCTAATTATTGTGTATATTCTTACCAGACTTATGCCACACTTCAAATTTAGATGTGATTCAAAGATATTTGTAATACCACCTCCTTCATATTCAATTATAGAATGGGCAAACTTCTAGTACACCATTCATGTTCTTTCTTTGGAAAAAGGAAGAAACATTATTTGATGCAGATGGATCTTCTACAGTCTTCTAGCTGAGGATATCAACATCTTCACTAGTCATCTTATGAGCTTGACTTGGACTATCAACAACTTTAGTATTGATGATAGTTATCCTTGGGGGTATTCCATATGAAATACTTATTTATTTTAAATCATTTGAGGGGGGAGTTTTGTTTCCTATGGGTTTTCTCTCTTTCTCCACTTTATGGATATATTTTACATGAGTACCTGATCAAGCCTTATTGTCGAGACTCATATTGTGGATATGACACTTTGTTTTTGACTATTTTTAACCCTTAGATTCATTTGAGGGGGTGTTATAGTAGGTTACTCATGCTTAATAGGTGTTTTTTTTTTATCTTTTCCCTATTATATATTTATCCCACATTGGTTAGGATGCTTTGCTCTTTTTTTGTCCTTGCCTATATATGCAAGGCTTCTCATTTATAACAAGATAGAAGAAGTTTGGATGTAATAGATGATATTTTCTACTTTGTTCTACATATCAATTTGTAACCCTTTATTGTATAGATCTCACCTTTTATGATGTTCTTTTTTTCAACACTTGAGATTCTATGGCTTAGAATGATCTAGTCATCGTTCCTTTCATATCTTGTAAGAGGTATTAAAGAGAGTGATGAAGCTCCAAATGAATATGTTATCTCTATTATTTATACTTTTAGGAATGAGTTTTATAAGCACTTCATTGATAAAGGTGCCAAGGGAGATAGTTTATCTAGCCTCAAGATAGACTTGGTAAAAATATCGATGAATTTTATGTTACATGACCTTGAAGAACTCAACAAGTAAGCCATCCAAGCCAAAAAAATTTTTATCTACCATAGAGAAAAGAGTATGTTCCAATTCCTTAAGGGATAACACACTATCAAGATAATCATAAAGGTCCTATATGATCTTGGTGGGGATTGATCATTTCATTGTAGGAAGCATCTTAAACATTCTCATTAGTGAAGAGAGTTTTGAAATGGTCTCTAAAGATATTCTTAATTTCAACAATAGAGGAAAAATAATTTATGTTATGGTCTATGATGGACATTATCTTCTTTTGTGTGTGTTTGTGATTCAAGTACTGAAAAAAAATCTTGGATCCTTTATTCCCCTATTTAATCCAGGAAAGATGAGAGTGTGTACAAGCACCCCATCCATGATACAACTCAAGTTATCTTATTTTATTTTCTAATGAAAACCTTCAAACTTCTAATTTTAATAAATTTAAAATTGTAAACCTTTACATCTATGGTTTTAATTGGGTGCAACATTTTCACTTAAGTCACATTTTTACACATCAATTAATGCATATATTTTTTTAGGTTTGAACAAGTCTTTGACTTAGTACCAAAAATTAAAGAGGATCCAATCTGTCAAATTTATTCAGGAATTGAACTTGGTCTTATATCTTATGTTGTTAGATCCTTATATTCAATATGAATTGATCGTTCATGAGCTCTTTATGATCCAAATAACTTTACCAAAAAATTGATAACCTTTGAATGAATATATAATTTTTTTTATTTTTTATAAATTTAAAATTTTATGAAATTATAATGGTCATACTTTTGTGTTAGTGTTTTTTTATCATGGTCTACATTTGAAAAAAAAGTGATAAAGCTCTTATAAACCAACGAAGGAATTCAACATAGAACTCTATGAAAAATTACTTAGGAGAATATTTTCAAAATTATTGAATTGAATATAATTTAAATCCCAATAAAAGTATGTGAAGTTTTGATTATTAATTAAGAAAAATAACATACCTTATTGTGAGGGATATATCAAATATGAGATAGTCCAATAAAGTGGATGGGATTAAATTTGAGCTTAACAAAGAAAGATTAATGTGAAGTATACAATATTTGTTTAGATGGACATATCATGTTTCATTATCCAAAATAAATAATAAAAAATGAATCTCATAATTCTAGTTGGTTAATTATAACACTATTTAATTTAGATATCTAGTATATATTAAAACCTGCAAGTAACAATCAAGGTATATGATTTTTCACAGGCAATAATTAATTATGTTGATAGGCATATTATAATGATAACATGGTGGTTATATGATATAGTGTTCCTTAGTGTTAATAATAATTATAACTAACTCTTGTTATATCTGATAATCTTAAATGCTTTGCACAAAAAATATTTTAATCATCACACTTTCTACTCCAATTATTCGGTAGGAATAGCTGCTATAAGGCCTTTGTTATTCATTGGGGTGTTTTAATGCATACTTCTCTTTTCACATAGATTGGCAAGGTACTTTAAATGATGTTATATATCATTTGTTTTTCAAAAAGAATCAAATTTAATCAACACATGCTATTTGTGATGTTATATCAAGGTACTTAGCAGATGCAATTTTTTAGTTGCATTACATATACACCAAGTAATGATTGTGAGGGTCACAAGTATTCAATAGATAACTAAAATTGGTCCTAGGGTATTTTTTATTTGTAAAATTTTATTATATTAGGATACCTATGTTTATTAAATTATTGGTCTAGATTAGGTTCTTATTGGTGTGTTTTCCCTATGTTCTAGATATTTCCTTCATGTATTCCTCATGTTTCTCTCTCCTCTCTTTTCTCCCCTCCCCTCCTATTTCTCTAGGTTTTTGATGCTTCTCTTAGAAACATACAATGTGAATTTATGGGTGGGCCCTTCTAACCCTTATTTTGGGTCTCCTATGAATTATAGGTCATTCCTTGTCAATTTTTTCACCCATTATGTGTCAGATTACGTGCCAATAGGGCCCTAATTTATATTCAATAAGTCTATAAATAGATATATACATTAGTGAATTTCATATATATGATGAATGAACACAAGTAATCAATTCAAACATTTAGGAGTTTAAGGAAATATAAAATATTTAATACTACATTTGAGAAGAATCAAACATTCATTTTAGTGTTAATAGTCACAATAGAGTAGACATTGCATCACACTGGAATGTTTGGTTGAATTATATTATATTTGGCTTGATGTTTTTGATATTATGAACTATTGAGTAACCTAATAAGTATTTGATACTTAAAAATATGGCTTAACTGAGCATAGGGATAAAAATAAAGCTTTTCCTTATCCTCTGTAGGTTTAAGGACCTTATTAGGGTTTTAAAGAAAGAGATTTACTTCCTATAGATTTGCATAGAATATAAAAAATGTGAGTGAGGTTTTCGAGGCCCCAAACTTGATGAACATAGTCATCAAATAAATTTATGCTTCTCTATTGTTTTATAGAAGTGTACCTATGGTTTTGGGAATGATCCCACAGTTATGAAAACAATAATATAATTTTGGGAGTGTTCTATGTTTGGTTCAATTTTTTGGGTTCACTTCATGTTGATGCCTGAATGTGTTCCACATTGTCAACTTGTCATGATTATTTCCATATTTATGCAAAAATTAGATATTACTTTAAACCCCTCTTTTTCATTGTTACACTAGATTTGTAAAAATAATTAGATTTAATTTTATAGTTTTACATCTGATTAGATTTTATTACATATGTATAGGTAGAAGTATTACATTTTTATCTAAAACCCACTTTCCCATATTCAAATTTTGTATAATCCACATTAATTTGCATTTTTTTAGCCTTCTATGTCTATATATTTCTTCATGAGTGATAGATATGAATTTTCTTAGCTTTTTTGTTGTATTTCCCCCCTAAGATTAGATCTATTATGAAATGTTTCAATTTTGCATGGATTTAAGCAACGGTAATTATGCACAAGGGTGGTGTTCCTCAAATTTGTTTGCACAAGCACTAATTACACATGATATTATGGAGGTTGATTGTACAAGTATGGATTGTTTCACAATATTATGTGGAGACTATCTATGGTAGTTATGCAAGGTTGCTAGTGTGCGGTAATGATGGTAGAGCTACACAAGGTTCTCAACACTATGTCATTTAACTATGGAGTATAGTGGTTGAATCAGAATAAGGTGATACAAGGAGTTGTACAACATATCAAACAATGGAGTTTAACGTAAGGTGTTAAAATATACTTTTATGATGTATCTATCATACTGGAGGAGTGTGAACAATGTTTTGGTGGTGATTTGACATAGATATATTTAGTAACATTATAAATGATCACTTTTATTAGTATTAGGTGTGACTATAGATTCCCTTTCTACATGCATGTTACAAAGTTTAAGCTAGGTACATGCATAGTTCTTCATAGAAAGAGGATTATGCATAGTTGTAAGAAGTTGTTGGATACTAAATGCATGATGAAAGTAATTGAATGAATGTTGAATACACATGGTAAAGTGTTTGAATTGTAATAAATATTAAAATTTTATATGAAGGTTACATAACCTTGCAACTTATTATAGCCTTGTAATTTCAGTTTATGCTATAAACAATAATGTTAATATTTTTGGGTTTTTTAATCTAAAAGGGTTTTCCCAAGTGAAATATTGTATATTTTGTGTGATTGTCATTATTCTTATATGTTTAAGATTTGTATAGAATAATTATCCTTTGTATTAGTTTTTTATGTGTGGGCATTATCCCCAAATTTTTGTATCAGAGCTTAGTTTCAAGAATTTTAGAAGTTTGGGATAACTTGAGATCAATAAATAACTTGAGTGGGAATTCTATGCGAAAGAATCTTGTGGAAGTAAAATGAATGGAATCATAAGAATAGAGATTGAGAAATTCAATGGTCAACATTTTGATTTATGGAAACTCAAGATGGAAGATATATTGGTAGATAAATATCATTGGGTTATTGTAGTAGATACACCATCCATAGGAATGAAACCTGAATAATGGGACAAGTTTGATAAAAAAATATAGAAACTCTATCAAGTTATGTTTGTCAGATTTAGTGTTAGTAAATTTTTTGATTGAAAAGACTACAAATCTTATTTGGGATAAGTTTGGAACATTGTACTAGGCCAAGTCATTGGTAAATAAATATTCTTGTGAAAGAATATTTATTCATTATAAATGATTAATGTTGAATTAGTTGTAGAGCCCCTGAATGCTTTTAACACTTTGCTAAGTAAGTTATCATTTGTGGATGTCAAAAAGGATGATGAAGAGAGGTGTATCATATTATTGTGCTCTTTTCTAGACTCATGGGATAATTTAGTGATGGATATCACTAGTAATACATCATTGTTAAAAGTGGAAGATTTAGATGAAACTTTGTTAACAAAGGAGATGAATTATAAGTTTATGGAAATATATCATAAAAAGGATGCCTTATTTGTGCAAGGTTTCTCACAATAAAAAGGTAAACATTAAACAAGGGATAATTGCTTGAATTCTATATGTAGAACTAAGAATCTGAATATATCCTTGAATATGCATTAGAACATTGGTAAGATAGGGAATTTTAAGAATGAGTATAAGGTGAGAAAGTGTAAAATTCCAAACCACTAGATGTTATGCAATCCTCAAGTGTAAAGGTCTCCAATGATGGAGATGGAGACGTATATCTCACAACTTCAAGTTCGTATGCATGTTATGATGAATAAATGACTAATTCAAGTACCTTATATCATTTGAATCCTATGAGGGAGTATTTTTTAAAATATGATTAATATTATGGTGGTGGTGTCTTTCTAGGAGACAAATTGAAATACAAGATTTTAGATAGAGGAAGAGATAAATTGAATTTCAGAGATGGTAGAATTAAGACTCTCCCTAGTATTTTTCACATTCCTAGCCTTACAATAAATCTAATCTCTATGAATAATTCAATAGAGATGGTTTAAATATAGTGTGTGGTGAAATAGTGTTGTAAATGGGTGTGCATATGGGTACTTTGTTCAAGGTCGATGTGTGTGTAGTAAGAAACACTTGTAACAACTTTGTAGTTTCTAAGGCCAAGGCTAATTCAAGAAAGTGCACATTGATTTTAATGGAGAAGAAAACACTCTAGCATGAAAGGCTAGGCCATATTGGTGAAAAATGTCTACGCATGATGTAGACTAAATATATGGTGAAAGGGATGTACAGTTATCCCTTTTAATTTGACTTCTATGATCATTACATCTATGAAAAGTAGAGTCAAGTGCAACTACCCATAAAGGTTGTGAGGGCAAGTAGATTCTTTTAGGTGATCCATAGTGATGTTTTCAAATAGGTGTATGTCCCATCATTAAATATGTCTATCTTATATGTGTCCCTCATAAATAAATACTATAGCAAGGCCTATGTATACTATCATAAGCCTTGAGTATACTTCATCCAAAATAAATATGAAGTTCTTGATAAATTCAAATAATTCAAAGCCCATGTGGAGAACTAGATGGATAGGAGGATCAAAGTGTTGCACATGGAAAATGAGGATAATTATGTAGGTAGATTTGTATTCAAAGGCAAAATAAGACTTCATACACACTGCAACATGATGTAATTACAAAGCAGATGAATAAGATGCTAAAGGACAAGGCCTAAAGTTTATTCATTAGTGTGCACTTGGAACATAATTTTTGGGTTGAAGCAACATATAAAACTTATTACCTTGTCATAAAATAACCCACATCAATGCTAGTTGACAAGACTCCACCGAAATTATAGACCAATAAGAAGCCATGCTTGAGACTCTTGAAAATATTAATATGTAGTCTTCAAGGAGGTGAGCAAGAATAACCAAAGAAGTAGCCAAAGGAAGAAACAAAAAAGGTGTAGGTTGACATAGAATGCTAAATAAAGTGTATCATAGTATGGTGGGACATATGAAGATCCATAAGAGTCATAAGAAGAGGAGGAGCCTGCGAATCCTACTATGAGAAGATTAGAATGGGTGCACAAAATGCCTAAAAGGTACAAACCACTAATTTTTTGTTTTCAATTACTTTTATCTATGACTGGTGGTGAAGAGTCCAAAATTGTAAATGAAGCTCCTGGATTTCATGAGAGAAATCCTTGGAATAAATCCACAAAGGAGGAAATGTACTCTCTAGACAAGATTGAGACTTGAGACTTGGTAATGTTGTCTCCTAGACAAAAACCTATAGGATACAAATGGGTAATCAAGAAAAAAAATCAAAAGGGAAATTGGAGAAGTATGAGGCCCACTTACTAGCAAAATGATTCTCAAAGGTAGAGGGGATTGAACTAGGTGAGACATATTCTCCTGTTACAAAGTTGAATTCCATTAGATTCATGTTAGCTATTATTACTAAGTTTTTTATTGAGATATATCATATATATGTTAAAGATGCCATATACATGGATAGCTTGAAGAATAAATCTACATGTTGCAACCAGAAAACTTCACGGTAAAAGGTAAAGAGGGCTTGGTATACAAACTGAAGAAGTTCTCGTATAGCTTGAATTAATCTCCAAAGTTGTGGAATCATAAGTTTGATATATATTTGGTTGGACTTGGGATTGCATGGAAGATATTTGATCCTTGTGTATACCTTAAAGAAGAAGGTGATAACTATTCCATCATAGTTATCTATGTGGATGATATGTTGTTGATTGGAAATGAGAATAAAATGATCAAATAGGTGAAATATCAACTATATGCATAGTTTGATATGAAAAATCTTAGTGCCACAAGATTCATCTTGGGCATGGAAATCAAATGAGATCATGAGAACAAGAAGATATATATAGACTAGAGGAAGTATGTTGAGACACTACTAGAAAGGTTTAAGATGTAGTATCTAAATCCTATTCACACACCTTTTCTAATTAGTTAGAAACTATCTATTGCATAATATATGAAGACACAAGTGAATTTGGAGGATATGGTGAGGAGAGGCATGCTTATATAGAGAAAAAAGGGATGCATAAATGCAAGTAGTTACATAAAGTCATCATTGGTGTGCAAATTAGATTTTTGCATATTTTTTCATGTGGGTGTGAAACTTAGACTTTAGTAAAAGTTGTATTTCCAAATGCATTATTTACTAAAAAATAAATTGTAAATCCTAGGATATTTTATTACTAAGTAAATTTAAGTCCTAATGGTATAAATATAAATTTAGTCCAACACTCACCTTAAGTGCAACTTAGGGAGGCTACAAAAAATGTGAGTCTCAACCTTTGGTATGGGTCCTGATAATAAGTTCAGATGAATTACCCATGTAAACTATGCTTAAGAAGGAAGGAGTACTTTGACTCAGTGAGGGGTTTAGTGAATATGTTAGACACTTGCAACTCAGTGTGATAAAATTAAATATCAATGACGTGCTTGTGAATTAGTTGTGGAATATTTTACATGTGGACCTAATGTGTTTGGAACATTGATGATACACATGATTCTTGGAGATGTGAATAATAATCTATTTGTAACACCAAATGATTGTAGGCTGATGTTGTTTGATGCCAAATTCTTATGATATTTGACAAATCTAAATAGTCTCCATGGTGACATTTATGGCTCTTTGATACTTTGACTCTATAGAATAAATGGCTATGACATGCCACTTTATATATTTCCCAAACAAAATGGCTTGCCAAGATGAAATAAATAACTTAAAGGAGATTTACATTTGTCAATGTCACCTACCCAATCAGAGTCAATGTAGCCCACTGAATTTGTAGAATAACTTGATGAATAGTGAATGTTAGGTGTATGAGTGCCTCTTTATAATAATAAGCACTAGTTGTATAGGATGTTGTGTAGGTTGATTGTGAAAGCATGGATTGTTACACAATATTATGTGGAGATTATCTGTGGTAGTTGCACAAGGTTGTTAGTGTGAAATAATGGTGGTAGAGCTACACAAGTTTCTCTAAACAATGTCATTGCACCATGGAAGGGTTATAAGTGGAGCATAGCGGTTGAGTCATAGTAAGGCAATACAAGGAGATGTGCAACATGTCAAACAATAGAGGTTAACTTAAGGTGTTAAAATATAGTTTTATGATGAATCTATCATACTGGAAGAGTGCGGACAATGTCTTGGTCGTGTTTTGACATATAGATGTTGAGGAACATTATAAAATTATCACTTTGATTAGTAGTAGGTGTGACATAGATTCCCTTTCTATGTGCTTGTTACAAAGTTTGGGCAAGATATAGGCACAGTTCTTCTTAGGAAGAGGATGATGTATAATTACAAGAAGTTGTTGGATACTAGATGTGGGATGCAAGTAAGTGCATGAATGTTAAATACACACAATCAAGTGTGTACATTGTAATAAACATTAAAATGTTGTATAAATTTTACATAAACTTGAAATTTATTATATCATTGTAATTTAAGTTTATGTTATAAAAAAGAATGTTAATATGCTATTTTTTTAAATCTAAAAGGGTTTTCCAAAGGGAAATCTTGTATATTATGTGTGCTTATCATTATCTTTGTATGTTTAATATTTTTATAGAATAATTATCCTTCGTAATAGTCTGATGTGAATGAGCATTGTCCCCAAATTTTTGTATCAGAGCTTAGTTGTAAGAGTTGTATAGGTTTGTGATAACTTTCTATAAACAACTAACTTGAGTGGGAACTTTGCACAGAAGAATCTTGTGCAAGTAAAAAGACTGAAAGCATAAGCATAGAGATTAATAAATTCAATGGTAAAAATTTTGAGTTATGGAAACTCAAGATGAAATAGATATCGGTAGATAGAGATCAATGGGTTGATGTAGTAGATGCACCATCCATAGGAATGAAACCAAAAGAATGGGAGAAGGTTGATAGGAAAACCTAGAAGCTCTATCAGGTTATGTTTATCAAATTCAATGCTACTAAATGTTTTGGTTGATAATACCGTAAAGAATATTTGGGATAAGTTAGGAACATTGTAATAGGTCAATTCATTGGTAAACAAATATTTTTGTGAAATAAGATTTATTTATTATAAATTATTGATGATGACTTGGTTGTAGAGCCCCTAAATGCCTTTAACACTGTGATAAGTAAGTTGTCATTTGTGGATGTCAAATTGGATGATGAAGAAAGGTGTATCACACTACTATGTTCTTTTCTAGACTCATGGGATAATTTAGTGATGGCTATCATTGGTACTACATCAAAGTTAAAAGTGGAAGATGTAGACATAAATACGTTATCAAATGAGATGAGTTACAAGTATGTGGAAAGCTATGATTACAAGTTTGTGGAAAACTATTAGAAAAAGGGATAATTTCTTGAAGTGTAGAGGTAAAACTAAGAATTTAAATAGATCCTTGAATATGTGTTAGAATAGTGGAAAGATAAGGCCTTTTAAGAAGGGTTTTAAGGTGAGAAAGTGAAAAATTTCAAACCACTAGATCCTATGAAATCCTTAGGTGTAAATGTCTCTAGTGATGGAGATGGAGATGTATATCTCACAGTTTCAAGTTTGCATGCATGTTATGATGCATAACTAACTAAATCAGGTGCCTTATAAAATTTAACTCCTATGAGGGAGTGGTTCTATAAATATCAATAATATGAAGGTGGTGATGTTTTTTTGGGAGTCAACTTTAACTACAATATTATGGGTAGAGAAGAGAGAAGTTGAAGTTTAGAGATGAGAGGATCAAGACTCTCCCTGGTATTTGACACATTTTTGGCCTTGAGATAAATCAAATATCCATAAGAAAAATGAATGATGTAAACATCTAGGAATCATTTAATAGAGATGGTTTCAAGATGGTGCACAGTGCCATGGTATTGAAAAGGGTGTGCATATTCATACTTTATTCAAGGTTGATGTGAGTGTAATAAGAAACACATGTAATAACTTTGTTTTTACTAAGTCCAAGGCTAATTCAAGAAAGTGCACATTGATTTTAATGGTAAATAAAACACTCTACCATCAAAGGCTGGGCCATATTTATGAAAATCTCTACACATGATTTAGACTAAAGATATGGTGAAGGGGATGGGCAATCACCCCTTATAATTTGACTTTTGTTATCATTACGTCTATAGTAATCATAGTTAGGTAAAATTAACCATAATGTTGTGAGGGCAAGTATAATCTTACAAGTGATCTATAGTGATGTTTTTAGACAAGTAGATGTCCCATCACTAAATGTCTATCTTCTATGTTTCCCTCATAAATGACTACTATCACAAGACCTGTGTATAATTCATCCAAAATAAAAATGTCATCAATAAATTCAAGTAATTCAAAGCCCATGTGGAGAAATAGATGGATAGGAGGATCAAAGTGTTTCACATAGATAATGGGGCTAAGTATTGCTATAATGAGTTTGATGAATTATGCGGGCATAGTTGTATTCAAAAGAAAAAATTACTTCATACACACTACAATAGAATGCAATTACATAGTAGATGGATAAGGGCCAAAATTTATTGAGTGGTGTGTACTTGTAACATACTTTTTGGGACAAAATAACATATACAACCTATTACCTTGTCAAAAAATCACCCACATTAGTGCTATTTGACAAGACTCCACCAAAATTATGGAATAGTAAGAAGCCATGTTTGTGACACTTGAAAATATGTGGTTGTGAAACTTAGTCCCATATTCCAAAGGAGAAAAGATTGAGACTTGAATTCAAGTCTGTAATGTGCATCTTTATTTGATATGGAAATGGTGTCAAAGGGTATAAGATTTAGAATCTTGAGATAAAGAAGGTGGTTATTGTTGACCAATTTTGACCCCCAAGTCAAAATGGTCAACCCCTATAGGTTGAATCTTTTCCATAGGGTCATTCAAGCATGTATATAGATACTATGGTCTTGTAATGGTCTTTATAATGTATTCAAGTGGTTATAATACATCCTTGTTTATCATTAATTAAGGTTAGGTCTTTCATGTACTTGTATAGTCTCAAGGTCATTTATGAGATTATGGTGTTGTCATGTGTGGTCAAGGTCATAACATTGTGATGAGTCATTATATAAGTTTTTTTGATGTCTTGAAAGTCATATTATTATGCACTAACCTTTTATTATGATTATTATACACCCCAAAGTCTTAAGTCACCTTTCTTGGCCAAAATTTAAGAATGGTATGTACTATCCTTAAAGACAATGTTTCAAAAAATCTCATAACATGTATGGCATGAAATAATAATCAGAGGGTGATCAGAGTTAGAAGAAGCTTGTAGACTAATCCCTAAAGGTGAAAAATCATGCAAAAGGATCAAATTTAACTTAACTATACAATAAAGAAGATACATATTTAGTTTAAATGTGTATGAAAATATCTTTTCAACTTTTCCATAATGAAAATGAACTTACACGGGTGTTTGAAGGTCAACATGTATAGAAAAGCAGTCATAAACCCAATCGAGCTCTTACAATCCCAGGAAGGTTAGAATTTTTTTTTTGTTTAATGAAAGTAAAAAAGAGTTGGGCCAAATATCTTAGGAATAAGAGGTAACCCTTATGGGCTTGAGACACATTAAATGATTTCATGATTTGAGGGGTTGAGCTGCATGAACAATTGCTAAGAAGATAGCCAATCCAAAATAACTAGTCAACCCCACATGCTTGTGTTTTCACCATTTTCATGTAGGTTGAAGCTAGTTGGAGAATGGTGAGTATTTTTTAGGGTATTTATAGGCATTCAAAACCATTTCATTCTTTTTTTCACCAGGTTGGCATGTGTGAACCTCTATGGTCTTAAGAAGAGCCTTTATGATATGTCATAGTCAAATGTTGAAGTTTCAGAGACTTTTGATAGTTATCAGTACATAAAATGGATGTTTTAGTGTTTAAAATAAATTATTATCCCATTAAAATATTCATAACTCTCTACCTAATTGATTAATCCATATCATCCCTTAAACGTAACATTCATGTTCTTTGCTTGAAGACTGCATTATGAGGTTGTTTGCAAAGGTGGTCTCAAAAGGTTTTATTTGTTTTGAATTGTTCAAGTCATATGGAGATCATGATCTCATAAAATGATATGAGTAAGTGTGGAAATTATCACAAACTCAAAATAGATCAAAATTGCATCTTATAGGGCAAAACATAAAAAGTGCAGACCTACATGTCTGTAAACTTGTAGGTGTGCATTTTGTAATGAATTGTTGAAATGTGCATTAAGTATTGAATTTAAAGACATAAAAATGAAATAAATACAATTTTATATGATTTAATGTTCAAACCAATGAAGAAGAGGTGTGTCTTAAAACTCAATGCCCAAGAAACTTTATTGACACCTGTAAGCAGTTGCTAGGCAAACTTGGATAATTTGAAGTTTTGAGTCAATATGGAGAAGGTATAAAAATGCAAATGTGAAACCTAGAGAATAGATAAAATGTATTCAACTATATCTAAACCTCATAGTGATCTCATATGGTGATCAAAAAAATTAAAGAATTAAGCCAAAATAAACCTGTAGGTTAGACATAAAAGTGAACATGTATGGTTAAGAGGTTAGAAAGTGCCAATAGGTCTACAAAAGGATAGATTAAATGTTAAGGATCCTCATGAAGTTAATAATTATTAAAATGTATATTACCTAATTGAATAACACCAAATTTCAAATCCTAACACACAAAAGGATCTCAACCATCACCTACAACTATAATTTTGAGAAAGTACAAAATACTTGTATGTTTGTGAGGATTTGAGGTCTTGAAATTTGTAGATGGTCAAATAAGGGTAAAAAATTTTAAATAATTTGAAAAAGGTTATGATTTTTCTATGTGGTTTGGATTGAGACCCTAAACCTCCTTAAGATGTAGTCAAATCCCCAGCCACCACCTATAGGATTGAAGTTATTATTGGACCTAATTTTCAAGAGAGAATGCAGTGCAAACATTGGGTTGGAGATCAGATAGGTAGACCAAGTGCATAGGTAATTATAGGTAAGATAACCTAAAAAAAAGGGTAAAATAAAGTTTATTAGAAAAGACTCACTTGAATCTTACACACATAGAGCTAAATACTCCTACAACCCTGTTCAAAGTGAGAGGGTGCATACTTGGTGAGTCTGAGAAGAGGTCCAAGAGAAGGCAAATCAGTTGAAAATGATTCCATATTGATAATATGATGTCGTAAGATCATCATATGGAGTGAGAAAGATGGCAATGTAGATATGCCTGTTTAAACCCAATAAGCTTAAGATCACTCACATAGGCCTATATGTATAGTCGTATGAAAAGTGGTTTGATGAAGGTGAAATGAAGACCTAAATATATTGGGAGTTTAATAATATTATCCAAACCCTACAAGGGCATTCATAAGTATAACAAGACAAGGAAAGTGCCAATTTGGCCTATAAAACCTCCTCAAGCTCTCTCGATAGATGACTTCAGTTCAAACTAGAATGTCTCTCACTTGGTGACCTTGACCTTGTGCATGGGACCCATTGTATTTTATGGATGGTAAAGAGGTCTCTATACTTCAAATTTATAGAATTAGTTGTTGGTTTATGTCCCTGACATGTATGAACAAAGGTTAAGAATGTAAACCACTCTTCAATGGTAGAACAAAGACCCAAAGACCAACTTATTATGCTTGGATATGTAAAGATATAATAACTAAGAACTTTATAAAATATGTATAGTTGGGTAAACTTATCTACTTGAAAATTGTGGCATTGGTTTAGTATTTGAGGCCCCAGGGTTTATGAATAATCGTTAAGAACTTAGACTACTTTAAACCCTCCTAAAACCCTAGTAAGGATCCGATGTGAAAGATTGACCTCCATAGTGCCTAAAATGACTTGGTTTTTTCCTAAAACTTCTCAAACATAATTTAAAACTCCCTTAAGTTTCTCACCATGTCCTTTTATTGTACTTATAACTATATGAACTTTATTTAATGTCATGTTTTGTAGGGTTTTAAGGTGTTTTATAGGGTTTTGAGAAATTAAACACTTAAAGACTATTGGGGAGGATGATTTGGGATTTGATATACCTCATAAAACCAAAAAATTCATAAGATCCACCCTAAAATTATACCTACATGTTTAGTTTTTTAGGAAGTCTGAAAAAAGGCTTGAAAAGGGCTAGTTTATTGGACCATTTCATGGTTCTCATACCTACACAAGGTCTTGGGACCTAAAATTTGGTATTTAGGATGGTTATAGGATAGGTAAAGTTAATCACACACTTTATGGTGGTTTCACATGTGTGGGAGAGGTTTGGAGCAAGAAATCAGCCTTCTAAGCCTAGAGGCCTAATTGGGAGAAGAGAGCAGCATAAAAATGGAACTTCCACTTGGTTTCATGTCATGAAACTTAGTGGAGTTGTAAAGGGATACTGGGTACTCAAATATATTCCCATGTTTCTAATAGTGACTATACATTCTTACACACAAGGAGGTTTGCATTTTTTAGGGCTACAAGGATTTGAGGGCTAATGAGAGCATAAGGTGCAAGATGGAGTCTTGGGGGTTGTTTCATGAACCCAAATGAATTTATTTAAGTCTAATAAGGTATTAAAATTCATTTCATGGATAAATAAATCCTTGGTGAATAATTATTCAAATTTTTATCCATTTGGGCAAGGCTAGGCATAGTAGACCAAGTGGTTTCAAGACACCTAAGGAGTTGTGTGATGATTGCCCCTAAATTGTTAGAGTAAGGGAGTTTCCAAATGTAGGATAGGTTTCAATGAGTAAGTTTTAAAGTATTTAATGTTGAGATGATGATGAAGAAGCCCATTTATCACTCTTCACATGCAAAGAAGGGCATTTTGAAGAGGAAGATCAAGGTGTCAAGCTAAAGTTGAAACTCCTATGCCACTTGGATGAGGATACATATTCAAGTATGTAACACATGTCATTGGAAACCTAATTAGATTATTTCATAAATTTATTCTTATTTGTAACTCATGATAGACACTTGGTAATGTCTCTCCTCTACACCTATCTCTATCTCTCTCTCTCTCTCTCTCTCTCTCTCTCTCTCTCTCTCTCTCTCTCTCTCCTCTCTCTCTCTCTCTCTCTCTCTCTCTCTCTCTCTCTCTCTCTCTCTCTCTCTCTCTCTCTCTCTCTCTCTCTCTCTTCCTCATTTCTCTATACATGTTGCCTCTTTTGGAATTGTAAGACATCCACATATTGGTATGGAGAAACCCTATTAAATTTAATACTAATTTTGAATTTGGAATAAATATTTCAATCTAGTTTTAGTTTCTAAAATTCTTTCATAAGTGTGTTTTAGATTAGAGGTAAAAGCAGGTTTTGAAGGGGCCCCGAAACCCTTTAACAAAGAGCAAAAAAAGAACAACTAAGCCCACAAGCAATACCTAAAAACACTATAGAGAGGTAGCAAAAACAGGTTTTGAATGGTCCTGAAACCATAAGAGATACATCCGGTCAAAACCCAGAAACAGAAGTCTGGTGGTACAACAAACAAAAGCTAACAAAATAAGAACAAAGATCAGTACCAGTTTCTTAACCAACAATAAGGACCAGATTATTCATCCAGTTCTAGTATCAAGTTCATGGCTTCTTTTTCTTTCAAAGCAATTTCAATGGTGGTAGCCTCTAGCAAAGCTCCTTTTTGTGTTTCTTTCTTTCTGGAACTTTGCCTTGTCCTTTTGTTGGGACCCTCTAGTGCTTTGGTCTCCTCATTGGCTCGTTTACCTATATTGATAGCAGCTGCACAAATGTTGGACGTTATTTCCTCTATTTTCTTTCTATTATACTTTATTAACTCCCAGAGGTTGTTTTCATAAGCTTTGAGCTTCACAGGGATCTCGCTTAACTGATTTTCCATGTTGTTTACTTTGTTCCAAGCAGCTTTCAGAGAATCTTCCAAAGTTTCCACTTTTTTCTTGAGATCAATGATCTCCCTACACAACCAGGAATCTAATTGGGAAGAAGACTCAGCTTTACAGTTAACCCAAGTCATAGGAGTGTGTATTTCATCATTCTGATTCTTCCCTCTCCCATCCTCAAACTTTTTATTTGGGCTATTCCTAGCTTCTTCAAAGAAGTCTTCTTGGCTCTTTTGTTCCCGCTCATTGATTCCATCTTCAATTTCCATCTCCATGTTTTGAATATCTTCCTGGACAGAGATTTCCTTTTCATTCTTAGAAGTTGGGTCCTCACTAGGATCTTCCTGGACAGTGTCATCCTCCGCCACTTTCTGGTTTTCCTCCGTCTCTTCTGTTCTAGTAACAGAATCCTCCTCTGTATTGACATTATCTTTTTCAATTTCCTCAGATCCTTCTTCATCATTACTAGAGTTGGTGTCCCAGCTCTCTGTTCCATCTTCTTCCTCTGAATTTTCCTCCTCGGGTTCTTCAATTCTCTCCCGACCCCTTTCTTCTTCTGCATTCTGTTTATTAGGACTAGGGGTCTTAATTTTTCCTCTTCTGCTTACATTTTCATTCTTTTTATTCCCTGGCAACTTATTTTTCCCCTATTTGGGATACTTAACCAGTGCCCTATTCTTGCAATAGCCTTCAATAAGCAGAATAAGGCCTTCATGAAGAATAGGGCGCAAATCCTTTTTCCCTATGAGCATAAAGGCTTTGAATCAGGGAGTAGCGAAGATAGAAAGGAAAAGACATGCTAACCTTATGCCTGAAGTGGTTGAGGAAGACAAAATGGAACTTATGCACCCATTTGCTTCTTCTGTCCAGGATGAAGTACTCCCTTATACAGCTTAGGACGTCCCTCCAAATCCCTTTAATCTGATCCAGCTCATTAAAATCCCCATTTTTGACCAACTTCTGCTCCTCCTCATCCGTTTTGGGGAACTTACAAAATGCCTCATTCAAAATGCTGGTCTGCTTTGAAAATTTGATTCCTTCCATTGACAACCCTGTAACCTCAGCAAGAAAATCCTCAGTTAAATTTATAGTTATACCATGCAGGGTGACCCTATCGTCAGACCAATTTTTGAAGAAGGCCGTCGTGATATGCAGTTTAGAGCCGTGGAGTCTTTCCATGTAGCTCATAACATTTCCTTTCTGCAAAATTCTCTAGACTTGATGTTTCTCTCTCCATTCTACACAGCTCTTGGGCTCCTGTTTATGGGGTTCTCCCTTCCTTTCACGCGCCATACTCATTTTCTCAGTATCCCAATTACTGTGAATATTACCCTGGATCCTCCTGCTGTCAAGTTGATTGGGACGTCGAATTTGTTTATGGCTTTTTAGGATCCACTTCTCCCTCTTGAGGGCCTTACTCTCTAATAATTGGGTTCCTTTCCCTGTGCTGCCTCTCCTCCTACTCATTAAGATTTTATTACACTCCAATCCTACCTTCTTTCGCATGTGTGGCATCGAGAAGAATGATCGCCCTTAAATCCACATTCCTTACTAAGGTTTCATCCCACCTCGCTATTAGTCTAAGGTTTCATTCTTTCATAAGTGTGTTAATTAGTCTATCATTGGATGATAAGTGATAGTTCTCTTTCCTTGCATTCATCTCACTCTTTCATGTTTTATGCGAGTAATTTTCCTTCCATCAGGTTACATGATATGTAACTAGTTTATTTGTGTGTATTTAAGTGTAAATAATATTTCTAGTGTCTGTTATCATGTATAATATGCATCTCTCTTGAGGAATACATTGCATTCTACCTTCATGTTGAAACACTTTTGTTAGGAAAACCTTGGGTTTTGAGATCAATTTTGTAAGTTGTCTTCCATAGTGAAGGTTCAAGGAGGATTGTGGAGTTTATCTTGATGCATCAACTCCATTATATTATTTTTTAATATCATTTAGTGGTTATTTTTAGGTGTTGTGCATGGAAACTAGCCCATAATCTAGAGATTCACCTCTAAGAATTATCACCCATAGCAGATGAGGTGTTTCAATGTTATCCCAAATGGAAGGAGGTTGTAGTATCCATCTTTAGGGTGTACATTTTGGTTATGACAATTTTAGGATGCCTAGTGGGACCTCATGGTTCAAGAAGCTGTCTAAGGTGGATGTTGATCTTAACAAATCTGAAGTTATAAAGCTTCCTTCATGTAGTATCTAGCAATTCCAAAGTTATTGGCTCTTGGTTAAAAACTACTGAATCAATTCCATGCATAAGGTAAATAGAAGATCTTATAATAAAGGCATTTACTTTGAATTTTTAGAGATTCTTTACTATTCATTCAAATCAAAGAGGTTTGCTAACACCCATCCATATTCAATGAAGTCTTTTGTTCCTCATATACCTATTAGGAGACTCTTTTTGGGTCCAATTTATAAGATTGTAACCCCAAAGAACATTCCATTTTTTCCCTTTAATTACCATATTTATTTATCACTCTCACTATGATGACATTCTTATGTCAGCCCTCAAAAGTATTTCTTCTTACATAGGACAAACTGCCATTACTCCTATTGAACACATAAGGAACATTGCCAACTTTTGAAACATACATAACATCACTGAATATAATGTTACCATCAAGTTATTGGATATTTATTTCAAGGGGAATCTCCTTGATTAGCATGGTACTTTGGCTCCCAATTCTATCACTACACGATACCAATTGGGTGACTCTTTGAAAAGGAGATTTGAAGACAAATAGGATCACTTGTCTTTGATTGATTAGCCAACTACCATAAAGAAAGAAAATCAAGAGGCAATGCAAGAATTCAATACCATATGTAAAAATACATGGGATAATATCCCAATCTTGGCAAGGCCTATTACACATCATGTTTTTCTCTATTATCTCAAAACTTTCAATAGTGACATATCTATGATGATCTAATCCATTAGAGGCGATACATTACCTAATGCCTATTCAAATATTATAAGGGATGAGAGTTACCTTATATAAGCTATTAAGATAGCTCCTAGACCACCTATTCCTATATTTCTTGATGTACAAACTCATATACCCACTATTGCTCCCATCCCCACACCCAAGCATAAATAAGTTACCTCTGATCAGGTAAGCAAGTCAAGAGATGAAGATCTGATCAAAGCTATTAGAGAAGAGAACCAAACTTTCAAGAGGAAAAAATAAAAATAGAAATGGAGATCTCTTTAAGGTGATTATCAGCCCTGTCATAATATCAAGCCCCTAGACTACCTTTTCAAGGCTACTATCAAGAAAATGGTAATTAACTCATGTAAAGCAATATAATGGTCAAAATCAGAATGTTCCTTTTAATTCAAAAGAAATTTTCCTTTCCAAAAAAATATTTTACAATACAATAAAGAGAAACCTTCATGGGACCAACCTCATGACTCTTCTACATAAGTAAATGTGACATTCAATCAAGCTTATATGACACAATGGGGAATAATGCCTACCATGACTCAAGAAGAGATTCCTAATGGAGGAAAAAACCATGAGAAGATGATAAATTAGAAGCTACATTGATGAAATAATTTAAATGAGACTCATGTGCAATCAACTACCAAGGGAACTTGAACATAGGCTCAAATTCTATAGTTACTTACACAAGGTTAACGAAGAGAACATTTGAAGAGGTGCAAGGGACAAGTGGTGGTCTAAACATGAAATATCAAGCATATAGGGGAGATGGTGTGTCAAATATTGTCCCTATGGCTCAAGTAAATTAGATAATTTACAATGTTAAAGCTCCTTCTATGCCTCCTCCTATGTAATAAGTGACATAAGGTAGTGGTAGTGTTATGGATTCTAGAGGACATGACAGGGTTGGCAAATCCCCTCTAAATATTATTGAGTAGATGAAAAAGGTTCATGTAAGCATCCCAATATGGGATACATTGTCCATTCTTGTATAAAGAGACTTTCCCCAAAATGAGTTCTCTAAGCTCAACACAACACTTAGGCAACCTAGTGAAATAGGGGTAGTTTTGGAAAATGAACTGAAGACTAAGGATGGGCAGCTAACCAAAACTAAAAGAAAAGATAAACCTCCTCTTTTTTACCTCTCTATCATCATTAGAGACTCATTGGTTCATAATTTTTTTATTGATAGTGGAGCAAGCACCTCAATCATGCCCTAACAAGTAGATGACAAGCTAAATTTGAGGTATGAATCACACTCCAAGGGGGTGTTACAACTAGATGGATCAATTACCAAAATAGTTGGCATCATCAAAGATTTGAATCTCACTCTTCATGCTTGTCCTACCTTCTCTATCTCTCAAGATGTTATGTTTTTGGATGTGCCACCTCATTTTTCCCTTTATTTGTCAAGGGACTTTACTGCTAAGATGGAGGGGTACTTGACTTTAGATTGGTCCTATATGACATTTAGGACCAGATATGGTGCTAAGGTTTCTATCAAGTCTGAACCTTTAGGTAAATTTCATGTGAAACCCTATGCACCAAATACATCAAACATGAACTTCACTATCAATGAGGAGGGAGACCATCATAATGACCAAGAATATTTTACACCTCTTGATGACATAACTGATATCTATCTTGATGAGTGGAGAGATAAACATTATGTGTATGATCCATACAAACTCATTGAAGAGACATGTATGGGAACATATATTCTTCATGAATAATGTGATGATATCCATAAGGTAAGTTTTGATGATGCTTTTTAACAAGTTGTATGGGCCAATTATTGTTTGCATATATATGATGATGATGCTCTAGATGTACTAGAGCATGGTCATCAAAAGGAAGATGTGGTTATGCCTATCAAAGAAGAAGAAATTCATGAGTATGGGACTCAAGAAGAATATGATGATATGTGGCAGAAGTATCACACCATAATGTAGGAGATTAAAGAAGTAAGTGGGCCTGCAATTCCTAAAAAAATACATGGGATAGATGATGAGGTCAATGATGGACCTAATGAGCATAAAGAAGAGTGTGAAATCCATAGAAAGTAGAAGGCAACCTTGAAGGAATGTGATCATGTCAATATAAAAGTTTGTGAGGGTGAGGAGCAACATAAACACCATGTTGATCTTGATTCACTTTTAGATGTGTTTGGAAAGCAAGAAGATAATTTTGATGCCTCTAGACACCTACCACATCATGGGTCAAATGAAGGTGAAGTGGAGAAGAGTTTTATGATTCCTAAAGAGCAGATTAAGAAATTCCAAGTGAGCATAGGAGAGACCAAGCAGGCTACAATGTCAAGTAAGCCTAAAGGAGATCTAAAGGGATCATTTAAAGGAGTCTCAAGTGATTCACTTATAGCTACCAAAGGTTTCAAGAATGGTAAACCATTCGATCATATTCATAAGAAAGTTTTCATTGACAAACATTCACCATATGATGGTTTGTTCTCATGGAGTACCAATGACTCTAGAAGCATTGTTTTTAAATCCTGGTTGACTTCAAGGAGATGCTTCATAACCTCAGACATGTCTTGAGGCTTTGTACATAATAGGTTAGGTGTGTTTGTTTTTCATAAGTGCTTGGCACATTGTTTTAAGTGAGTTTATTTTTGTTCAAGAGGCATGCCAGTTTCATATTATGTCATAAGAGTGACTCCATTTCCCAATAGGAGGATAAGGCCACTGGTTTGTTAACATTGAAAGCATGCTACCCATACAAATTACCAATTTGTTAGCCAATTTTAACCGCCAAGTTAAAATGGTCAACCCCTATAGGTTGAAACTTTTCTATAGGGTCATTCAAGCTTGTATATAATTAATATGGTCTTGTAATGGTATTTATAATGTCTTTAAGTGGTCATAATACATCCTTGTTTAGTATTGATTAAGGTTGGGTTTCTCATGTACCTATTTAGTCTCAAGGTCATTTATGAGAATATGGTGTTGTCATGTGTGGTCAAAGTCATAACATTGTGATGAGTCATTATATAATATTTTTTGATGTATTAAAAGTCATATTTTCATGCACTAACCTTTTTCTATGATTGTTATACACCCTAAAGTCTTTAGTCACATTTCTAGGCAAAAATTCAAGAATGGTATGTACTATCCTCAAGGACAAACTTTTCAAGAAAGTTCATAATGTGTACTGTGTGAGAGAATAGTTAAGGGTGGTCAGAGTCAAAAGAGTCTTGCAGACTAATGCCTAAAGGTGGAAAATCATGCAAAAAGAGTAATTTTAACTCACTTTTATAACAAAAAAGATCCATATTAAGTTAAAATTTGTATGCCAACTTCCTTTCAACTTATCCATATTAAAAATGAACTTACATAGGTGTTTTAATGTCAACATTTGCAAAAAAGTAATCAAGAACCCAATAGAGCTCTTCACAAGCTCATAAAGGTAAAAAAATGCTTTTTTTATGAATGTATAGAATATTTTGTCAAAATGATATTATGAATAGGAGGCACCCCTCATGGGATTAATATCCATGAAAATATTTCATTATTTGAGGGGCTGAGCTTTTTGAACAATCGCTAACAAGATAGCTAGTCCAAAACAACTAGTCAACCCAATAGGCTTGTGTTTTTCACCATTTTCATGTAGGTTAAAGCTATTTTGAGAATGGTGAATATTTTTTAGGGTATGTAAGATAATTCACAACCATTTCATGCTTATTTTCACTAGGTTGGAACATGTGAGCCTCTATGGTCTTAAGAAAAGCCTTTATGATATGTCATAATTTGTTGTTGATGTTTTGGAGATTTTTAATAGCTATTAATTCATAAAAGCGATGTTTAAGTGTTTCCAATATATTATTATCCCATTAAAATATTCAAATCTATCTACTTGACTAATTAATCCATACCAACCCTTCAAAGTAACATTCATGTTCTATGCTTGAAGATTGCATTATGAGGTTGTCTGCAAAGGTAATCTCAAAAGGTTTTATTTGTTTTGAATTATTAAAGTCATATGGAGATAATGATCTCATAAAATGATATGAGTCAGTGTGTAAATGATCTCAGACCAAAAGAGATCAAACTTGCATCTTATATTCCAAACATAGAAAATGCAGAACTATAGGTCTATAGACCCGTAGGTCTGCATTTTGTGATGAATTATTGAAATGTGAATTAATTCTTAATTTTTAAGACATAAAAATGAAATAAATATATTGTTTTATGTTTGGATATTCAAATAAATGGAGAAGACGTGTGTCTTCAAACTTAATGCCCAAGACATTTTATTGACACCTACAGGTAATTACTTGGCAGACTTGGATAGTTTGAAGTTTTGAGTTAATATGGAAAAGGTCTAAAAATGCACATTTGAGACTTAGAGAATAGATAAGATCTATTAAACTAGATATAAACCTAATAGTGCTCTCATATGGTGATCAAACACATTGAAGAAGTAATCCCAAATAGACCTATAGGCTGGACATGAAAGTTAACATGTATGGTCAAGAGGTTAGAAAGTGATAATAGGTCTACAAAAGGATATATTGAATGTGAAGGAGCCTCATAAAGTTCATCATTATAAAAATGTCTATGACCTAGTTGAAGAGCACCAAAATTCAAAGCCTAACACATAAAAGGCTCTCAGCCATCACCTATAACCATACTTTGAGAAAGTACAAAATACATCTATGTTTGTTAGGATTTGAGGTATTGAAACTTGCAGGGCATCAAATAAGGGTATAAATTTTTTAATACTTTGACAAAGGTTATTTTTAGTGTATTTCTTTTTCCCACTGGGTTTTGCCTACATGGTCGTATGGCCTTTCTATGTATTTAAGCTTTCGTAGGTTTGTTATAAAGGGTCCATAGGCTAATTTTATTTAATTTTAATTAGTTAATTAAGAAAATTAGAGGCTTCCTCATGTTGCCCTAATTTTCTCTATATGTACCCCACTTTTCCTTTTTTGGAAGGTTAATCGACTCATTCACATTTTGTAATAGACAGGTTAATGCATATTTTTCCTCTCTTAGAATTTTAGAGCTCTCTCTACAAGAATCGACATTAATTACTTGAACGCTATTTAGAGATATTAGCACACTCTTTCATGGTCTTAGAGCTTTCCTGATAGTCTCATGCAGTAGAATCCCTAGGAAGATCCTCCATGCATTCACCTTGCTAGTTTTTCTTTTGTCTTGGCTATCATTTTTGACCTTGGAGGCATTTTCTTATTCTGCCTCAAAACTCATGTCAAAAGGCCTTTGATGAAAAATTTGTTTGCATCTATTTTCTAGGTTTTTTGATATCTAAAATGAGTTATTCTTAGTTTTTTGATAAAATTCATAGATTTTCTTTAAAATAATTTTCCTTCAACTAGTATGATACTCATATGGACCATGTAATCACCCCTGCAAATGTTGATCTACACTCTGTAGACCAAATCAAGGTCTCTAAGTTCAATTACTTAAGCCTGTAGACCATTTTGAGCTTCTCTCAGGTGATTACTTGAAGTAATCAGCTTTCTCTGGTGTGATTACGTACCTATAGACAATTTTGGGTTTCTCTCAGGTGATTACTTGAAGTGATTGGGTTTTTACAGTGTGATTACTTGCTTGTAGACCATTTTGGGTTTCTCTAGGTCAACAACTTGAAGTAATCAGGTTTCTCCGGTGTGACAACTTGCTACTAGACTAATTCAGGCTTTTAAGGCAGTCTTCTCCAAGAACCCAATTTGCACTGAGGAAGACCAATCCAGGTTTTCTAAGGTCAATTACTTATTGCTTATTTACTTTATAAGTAAACCAAGTTGAAGAACTTGATTTTCACTGAGGAAGACCAATCTGGGTTTTCTAAGAGCAATTACTTATTACTCATTACTTGCTTTATAAGTAATAAGTAATACAAGTTAAGAACCTGATTTGCACTGAGGAAGACCAATCCAAGTTTTCTAAGGTCAACTACTTATTACTCATTACTTACTTTATAAGTAATAAGTCATGTAGATTAAAGAACCCAAAATGCACTGAGGAAGACCAATATGAGTTTTCCAAAGGTGAGAACTCAATAATCATTTACTTTATAAGTAAATTAGTTCAAAGAACTTGAAATACACTGAGAAGTAATCTGGTTTCTTAGGGTCAACTACTTATAAATTTTTATAAGTAGTTGCAAGAACCCAAAGTTGAGCAACTGCACAAACCCATGTGATGTTCAAGAGGGCATCAAATTTGAGGTGAAAGGTAATGAAGAAATAGAATTACGTTTTTTTTTTTTTTTGCATTTTTGGATGAAAAAATACAAGGCTGGAAAAATATTTCCAATTTTGGAAAGGGTCCATGAATATGTGGGAGTAAGAACCAATAAGTGTTATAACTTTCAATCTGTAGCTCCTTTTTAGGTGTTATTTTTTTTAAAAAGTGCATATTTTTTTGAGCTCTACACATTGGTGACATTGTTTTAGAAATTTTGTAATATCTATTTTTTACATGGTGTAATAGCTTAAAACTCTCTTCAAACCTTTGTACCTTTCCTCTTGGATGCATTATCAGTAGTGCCCGATGTCCCTCTCATACTTTCTCACATTGATTGCTCATAGATGCATTTTTGGTTGTGCTCAATGTCCAAAACTGAGCATGTGTACATTATAACTTCAAGGGGGTATTCTTGATAGTTTAGGGGGGTACTTGTATTATGTGCTTTGTATTTTTTACTTTCATTTCAATTCTACAATTTATCTCATTCTAATCTGCACTAATGGATCTAAACATCAAACCACTCACACGGTTTAACTATCTAAAATGGAAGTCTAAAATGCAACTCACTTTGTGAGGTAAAGGATTCTATCAAATTACTATGGGTGAAGAAACTGAGCCATCTATAGATGAAAAAAATGTTAAGTGATACAATAGATGTGATGAGGCCTATGGGTTTTTATGCCTATCAATGTTTCTTGACCTCCTATTTCATGTTGAATCTACAAAAACTCCAAATGAAGTCTGGACAATCCTAGACAAGCTTTTTGGAGTACAAGACATTATGAGGGGTCATGAGCTAGAGAATAAGCTCATCACATTGAGCCCAGGTGACTATGACACCCTACAAGACTTATTTACAAAGTTGAAATCACTGAGATTGTAGTTGAAACAATGTGGCATTGAGAAAAAAGATGACCAGTTGATTCTATCCATGCTTGCAAAACTAGGTCATGACTATCTAATTTTTGTCTCTACATTTCATGCTACCAAACATGCACCTGGATCCACTTGGAAAATGTCATCATTTGATGAGTTTTTTGCCAATCTAACTCAAGAGCAAGATAAGTTGGTTCAAATGGGTATACTAAAGTCTTCAAAATCATATGCCTTGATTGTCAATCAAGATAAGAAGAAGCCTTCTAACAGTGGAAAACATGAGAAGAAATAGTCTAAACCTGATTATGAGCACAAGAAGAATAAAAAATCAAATGCCAAGTCTAAGGCATCATCAAATGAGTCCTCCTCAAGTGGGAAACCTAAGAAGGAGAATCTCAAATATAAATTTTGTAAGAAACTTGGGCATGATGAATCTCAGTGCATAAAAAATAAGATTGACACCTTAACTAAGATGCTTGAGAAGAACAACATTAGTATTCTTGAATCCTCATCTCAGAACAACATCAGTGTTCCTAAATCCTCATCTCAGAACACATCAAGTTAAAAACAAGGGCAAGGCACTTGTTGCTGTAGTTTCTCAGCCTTTAACTTGGGTTATTGACTCAGGTGCTTCCTATCACATGGCCTCCTTAGAGGATCTATTTTCCAAAATAGAGCCATGTTTTATGCCTTCAATTCTCATTGGTGATGACACTTTAAAAAAAATTAGTGATAAAGGATTGGTAGAAGTAAGTGATGAGACCTTCAATGATGTTCTATGTGTTCCTTCACTATCCACCAATCTTCTGTTAGTATATCAAATCACTCACATAGGTGTAGGGAAGTGAGTTGAGTTCATACCTGATTCAGTGGTCATCAAAGAGCTACATAGTGACACCATAATAGCTTATGGGAAGGCCAATCATCAGTCTAGGCTATATACCTTCTTAGAATTTGCCCCATATTATCCCTCAACTACATTGCTTACTCATGCAGATGGAGTGAGCAAACTATGGCATGAACAGTTTGGCCATTTAAACTACCATTATCTAGAGTAACTCAATCATCAAGACATGGTTTCAGGGTTTCCTAAAGTCAAATTATTGGATGGCTTATGCAATGGTTGCATTCTTGGTAAGCATCTAGAAGAGAAATATGACAAGGTCAAAGTAAGGAGAGCTGAACAAAAGCTAGAGATAGTCCATAGTGACTTAGAAGGACCATTTCCAAAACCTTTATTGAATAGGATAAGATACATGCTCACATTCATCAATGACTTTTTGAGGTACACCTAGGTTTTTTTAATCAAAAAGAAGTATGAGGTATTTAATCACTTTAAGGACTTCAAGGCACTTGTGGAGAAGCAATCAAAATGTTTCATCAAAATATTAAGACTAACAATGGAAAAGAGTATGTCAAAAATAGGTTTGAGCAGTTTTGCACATCAAAGGGGATTCATATGCAACACACAATTCCATACAATCCTTAGTAGAATAATATGGCTGAACACAAGAACCATACTTTGAAGGAAATGGCAAACTACATGCTTCAATCAAATTCTCTTGCTCCTCAATATTGGGTTGAAGCAGTTTAACTATGTGTGATACATTCAGAACCAAGTTCCACATAAAGCCTTAAAGGGAATTACTCATTTTGAAGCTTGGGATGGTCACAAGTCTGCAGTAGATCACTTTCAAGTGTTTGGATGACTAGTAATGGCCCATGTTCCCAAGAAAAAATGCAAGGCAATAGACCCTCAGAGTCAATCTTGCATCTTTATGGGGTATGCAGAGGGTGTTAAGGGATATAGGCTTCTATATATTAAAACTCATAAGTTATTCATTGAAAGGAGTGTTAAGTTTTATGAGGGCCCACTTGAACACAATCTTGGCACTCTAAACTCTTCAAAATCTTCACTGGACATTGATTCCACTTCAAAAAGTGACATAGATCCACCTCAAGATCCTCCTAATGATGAGAATGAATCTTCTTCTTTTTCAAGTTCAAGTGATGAGGATTCTCCTCCTCCATCTCACACTCACATTATAGATGATGAAGACTCACCTCCTGATTCTCCATAATCATATAATTCTAGTCTAATTTGGGCTAGATAGACACTTTAAAGTGTTGGAAGATGGGTTGGAAATCCATTGAATACAAGGTATACACGATCATAATTTTAGGGGACATCATATGCCTACTTGGACATTGTCTCAGATCCATAAACCTTTCATGAGGCATCTAGCATTCTAGAATGGGATTTTGCTATGCAGGGAGAGTACAGTTCTCTAATCAAGAACAAAGCATGGGACTTGGTCCCTCTTCCAAAAGGAATAAAATTAGTCTGGTGTAAATGGGTTTATCAGACCAAGTATGGTGCAAAAGGGTCAGTTGATAAGTAAAAAGTTTGTCTAGTTGCAAAAGGGTTTTCTTAGGTGCCTATTATAGACTACATTGAGATATTTTCTCCTTTAGCCAAGATGATGTCTATAAGACTCACTCTAGCCATCACAACTGCATATCGATGGGATGTTCACCAAATAGATGTAAGAGTGATTTCTTACATGGTGAACTCAATGAAGAGATATATATAGATCAACCACAAGGCTTTGTGGAAGATACCTCCTTGGTCTGTAGACTTAGAAAATATATTTATGGACTCAAATAAGCCCCTTGGGCATGGTATGCTAAGATGGACTCCTTTCCCCTCAAAATTGGGTTCACTAGATGCCACTTAGATCTGAATGTCTAAATTTTATAGTAGGATGATTCTTTGTTGATCTTAGTTCTATATGTGGATGACTTAATGACTATAGGGAGCTCATAATCATCCATATCAGTAGTGAAAACTACACTTTTAGATAGATTTTTAATGATAGATATGGGATTGCTACACTACTTTCTTAGGATTGAAATCATTCAGTCAAATTCTAGGATAACTTTATCACAATCCAAGTATTCTCTTAATTTGCTCATGAGGTTTAACATAGCTGATTGTAAGCTAGATCCTACTCCCTTCTTATCTAATGTGAATCTTGAGGCTGATTGTCTCACACCACTCATTGATGTAACATCATATCAACAACTCATGGGCAGTATTATCTATCTCACACACATTAGACCTGACATATCCTATGTAGTTGGATTGGTATCCTAGTTTATGTAGCGGCCACATGAGTTGCACTGGAAAGTAACAAAGCAGATTCTTTACTACATTCAAGGTTTTCACAACTATGGGATACATTATGGATCAAGAACAGAGGTTGATTTGATCGAATACATAGATTCAAATTGGGCTGGAGATATTTAGAATCAAAAGTCCACTTTAGCCTACAGTTTCTCACTTGGTTCAGGTCTAATAAATTGGTCAAGAAAGAAGCAACATGCAATTGCTTTATCATCCACAAAGGTATAATACAAAGGGGCTATCAATGCCACCACTAAAGTAATCTACCTTCAGGGGATTCTTACTAAGTTTGGTGTCTAGTTTCATAAGCCAACAATCATCTACTATTACAACCAAAACATTATTTAGATTTATAGGAATTTGGTTCTCCATAAAAGGATTAAGCACATAGAGATTCACATGCATTTCATTAGGTAGATTATCAATGATCAAGTCATTGATATTTGATACTGTCCAACATCAGAGCAGATTATAGATAATCTGACCAAGCCTTTCATAGAGAGTAAATTTGTTCATATGTGAGCTCTCATTAGGGTTAGGATTACTCCACCTTCTTCTTCCTCCTATGGAGGTTCATCACTATGTACTTAGGTACCTCATCAACCTTTCCATGCTGAGACCTAATTCTCATCTCACCTAAGCTATGCTTAAGGGGGGGTGTTAGTGTAGTGCTTTTTCCTATTGGGTTTTGCCTACATAGCCATATGGCCTTTCTAAGTATTTAAGCTTCCTTAGGTTAGTTATAAAGGGTCCATAGGCTAATATTTTTTAATTTTAATTAGTTAATTAAGAAAATTAAAGGATTCCTCAATTTACCTAATTTTCTCTATATGTACCCCACTTTTCCTTTTTTGGAAGGTTAATAGTCTCATTCACATTTTGCAATAAATAGGTTAATGCATATTTTTCCTCTCTTGTAATTTTAAAGCTCTCCCTACAGGAATTGACGTTGATTACTTGAACACTATTCAGATATCTTGGCACACTCTTTTATTTATGATTTTTCTTAGTGGTTTATATTGATGCCCTAAATTTCCTTAAGATTTAGTCAAACCCCCATCCACCACTTAAAGGATTAAAGCTATAGTTGGCCCTAATCTTGAAGAGAGAATGTAGTGTAGATAGTGGGTTGGATCTTAGATTGGTAGACCTAGTATAGATGTCATTTGAGCTTAGATAACCTAAAAAGGAGGGTTGGATAAAGCTTATCAAATAAGACTCACTTAAATATTGTACACACATAGCTAAATACTCCTAGAAGCCTGCTCAGAGTGGGAGGGTGCATACTTGGTAAGTTTGAGAAGAGGTATTAGATACATCAAATAACTTTAAAATGATTTAATAGTGATAGTATTACCTCAGAATATCATCATATTCAATGAGAAAGATGGCAATGTAGATAGGTTTGTTTAAACCTAGTAAGCTTAAGATCACTCCCACAGGCCTCTATGTACAATCATATGAAAAGTGGTTTGATGAAGGTGAAATGAAGACTTGAAGACATTAAGAGTTGAATAATATTAACACAAACCCTAAAAGGGCATTCATATGTAGAACAAGATAAATAAAGTTCCAATTTGGCTTATAAAACCTCCTCAAGCTCTCTAGGTGGATGACTGCAATTCAAACTAGAATTTATATCACTTGGTGTGACCTTGAACTTATGCATGGGACCTAGTGGATTTTGGGATGGTAAAGAGGTCTCTATAATTTAAATTTATGGAATTATTTGTTGGCTTAAGTCCTTGACATGTATGAATAAAGGCTAAGAATACAAACCACTCTTCAATGGCAAAGCGAAGACCCAAAGACCAACTTCTTATGTTTGGATCTATATGAAAAGGATGCATGAGAACCTTATCACTTAGGCATATTTGGGAGAACTTATCTAATTGAAAATTGTGGAATTGGTTCAACATTTGAGTCCATAGGGTTTATGAACAATCGTTAAGAAATTAAACTACTTTAAACCCTCCTAAAACCTTAGTAAGGACCTGATGTGAAAGATTAACCTCCAAAGTTATTGAAATGAATTGGTTTACTCCTAAAACCTCTCAAAAAACAATATATACTCCCTAAAGGTTCTCACCATGTACTTTGATTGTACCTACAATTGTATGAACTTCATTTAATGCTATGTTTTATAAGGTTTTAAGGTGTTTTATAGGGTTTTGAGCAATTAAACACTTGAAAACTATTGGGGAGGATGATTTGGGATGTCTTCCACCCCATAAAACCTAAAAATATGTACAATCCACCCTAAAAGTACACCTATAAGTCTATTTTTTCAAGGTAATCTAAAAAGGGGCTTGAAAAGGGCTAGTTTCTTGGACCATTTCATGGTTCTCATACCTACACAGGGTATTAGGACTTAAAATTTGGTGTGTAAGATTTTTATATTCTAGTGAAAGTGAATCAGACACTTTTTTGTGGTTTCACACATGTGGAAGAGGTCTAGAATAAAAATTAGCCTTCTAAGCTTAGAGCCCTGATTAGGAAAAGAGAATAATAGAAAAATGACACTTCCACTTAGTTTTAGGTCATGAAACTTGACATGGATATGTAAAGGGATACTGGGTAATAAAATATATTCACATATTTCTAATAGTCTCCATACATTATTCTACACAAGGAGGTTTTCATATTTTTAGGGCTACAAGGATTTGAGGGATAACAAGAGCATAAGGTGCAAGATGCAGTCTTGGGGGTTTTTTCATGAACCCAAATAAATTAATTTAGGTCTAATAAAGTATAAAAATTACTTTCATGGATAAATATTTCTTTGGTGAATAATAATTCAATTTTTGATCCATTTGGGCAAGGTTAAGCGTAGTAAACCAAGGGGTTTCAAGACACCTAAGGAGTTGTGTGATGATTGACCCTAAAATGTCAGAGTAATAGAGTTTCCAAATGCAAGATAGGTGTCAAATATGAGTTTTTAAATTATTACATGGTTAGATGATGATGAATAATCCCATTTATCACTCTTCACATGTAAAGAAGGGCAGTTTTGAAGAGGAAGATCAAGGTGTCAAGCCAGCTTTGAAATTCCTATACTACTTGGATGAGGATGCATATTCAAATATGCAACACATGTCCTTGAAAACATATTTATAATGTTTCCTAACTCCATTCTTATTTTTAACTCATGCTAGACACTTGGAAATCTCCCTCCTCTATGCCTCTCTATATGTTGCCTCTTTTAGCATTATAAAACATCCACATATTGGTATGGTGAAGCCCTGATAAATTGAATATTGATTTTGCCTTTGAAATAAAGATTTAAAGCTGGTTTTAGTTTCTCAAATTCTTTCATAAGTGTGTGAAGTAGTCTATTATTGGATGACAAGTGATAGTTCTCTTTCCTTACATTCATCTCACTCTTTCATGTCTTATGTGAGTAAGATTCCTTCTAGTAGGTCACCTGATGTGTAACTAGTTGATTTATGTGTCTTTAAGCTTAAATATGATTACTAGTGTCTATTATCATACCTACTATTCATCTACCTTGAGGAATAAATTGTATTATACCTTCATGTTGAAACACTTTTGTTAGGATAACCTTAGGTTTTGAGATTAGTTTTGTAAGTTGTATTCCATAGTGCAAGTTCAAGTAATATTATGGAGTTTATCTTGGTGTATCACCTCTATTATATTAGTGTTAAATCTCATTATATCCTTTTTCCTTAAAATCAAGTAAGTTAGTGGTTAGTTGTAGGTGTTGTGCATGGAAGGTAGCCCATAATCTAGAGATTCACCTCTAAGAATTATCATCCATAGTAGATGAGGTGTTTCAATGTTATCCCAAATTTAAAGAGGCTGGAGTATCCCTCCTTAGGGTGAAAATTTATGATATAATATTTACTATTCAATATTTAGTCTTTGGGGAGGTGTGAAAGAATAACCAAAGAAGTAGCCAAAGGAAGAAACATGATTGCAAGCCTATGTGCACACCTTTTCTAATTAGTTAGAAACAATCTATTGCACAATGTATGGAGACATAAGAGGAGTTGGAGGATACAGTTCATGTTGTGTATGTGAGTTTGATGGGAAGTCTAATGTATGTAATGATTTGCATAATATTTAACATTTCACAAGTAGTGGGAGTAGTGTTGGGCTTGTATTGTGTGCATTTCAGGAGATTTGCACCACTAATGCTTTCCCAGATACTAAACACTTCACCACATTGGAATATCACTCTAAATACTAGCATGCTAATCTGAGGTGTAGAGAAAAAAATTACATTGAATCTCAGTTGGGTTATGTGTGCAGAGATTGCATTCAATAGTTTACATAAGGGTGCTAATCAATATTTAACTTTACTCAACATATGTAACTATAACATGGTTCACATAATAAACATAATCAAACTCAAGTAACACAATTATATTTAAATTAGAAGATAATTTTTACACTTTGTAAAAATCAATATAAACAGACAAATGTAATGAATGTTAAGAGTAAACCTTGATCTTTTTTCATTTAATTTCACATGTTACATGAAAAACCATGTTCCTTCACAATATACCTAAATTTCAATACAAGCTATCTTAGCATCAAAATCTAAGTAACAATGCCTCAAAAATTTGTCAACATAACTACGTCAACTCTAAATCTACCCATATCAAATAGTGAGGGGAAAGGTGGGATTTTATAGAGTCCAAGCACCACCCTATGGTTAAATTAATTAATGAGTACTTCATAAGGTGCATAAAATATATCAAAGAAGAGAATATACTAACAACATGTAATTTATTTCAACAATTCTACACTCTAGGACCATGCTCCTATAATAAGGCACACATAATAATATACGAATGAAATTTGACAAAATAACAAAACTTTATTTTATATCAATATTGGATTGGATTTTACATAATACTTTCCATTGTCGAAATAGGTGAGGAGAGGCTTGATTATATAGAGCATGAAGAGCCTCATAAATGCAAGTGGTTACATAAAGTTAAAATTGGTGTGTGAATTGGATTTTACTTTATTTTTTCATATGGGTGTGTAACTTAGACTTTAGTGCAAGTTGTATTTCCAAATACATTATTTACTAAAATATAAATAGTAAATCCTAGGATATTTTATTGTTAAGAAGTAAATTTAAGTCCCAATGGTGTAATTCTAAATTTACTCCAACACCCCCCTTAAGTGTAACTTAGGGATGCTTAAAAAAATGCAAGTCTAAACCTTTGATATGGATTTTGATAATAAGGTTAGATGAAGTACCCATGTGCAATATGCTCAAGAAGGAAGGAGGACTCATACTACCCCCCAAGGACAACTTACTTCACCCCTAATATTTATCGAATATGAATGCACTTGGACTCAGTGAGGGGTTTAGTGAATATGTGAGACACTTACAACTTAGTGTCACAAAATTGAAGATCAATGACATGCTTGTGAAAGGGTTATCAAATATAGTGCATGTGGACCTTAATGTTTTTGGTATGCTAATGCTCGATATGATTCATGGAGATGTGAATAAGACTCTATTTGTCATGCTAAATGATAGTAGGCTAATGTTGTTTAATGCCAAATTCTGACAAGATCTAATAAATCTAAATAGTCTTTATGGTGGCCTTCATATCTCCTTGATACTCTACCTCCATGGAAGAAATGGATATGGCATGCTACTTATTTATTAACCAAACAACATGGATTGAGCCAAAATGAAATAAATAGCTTGATGTAGATTTATACATCAAGATCACCTATGCAATTAGAGTCAGTGTAGCCTATTAACTTTGTAGAATAACTTACTAAATAATGAATGCCATGTGTATGAGTGCCTATGACATAATGAACAATCTATTTAGTTTATTTCCAATGAATCTCACGAGGTTCTTGTAAGAAGTGATAAATTAATCCAATGAAAAAATATATATCAGTGGATAAAATGAGTCAAGTAAATAAGGTTACCAACTAGATGCATATATGGGGCAACATCAACCAAGGATGTAGAACACTTGGTCATAATCTTGACTCTAGATGAAAATTATGTGGATGTAGGTTTATAATTAGACAAGTGAAAAATTTCCAAAATATCAAAGGAATACTTTGGATATGAAAGAAAGATTTTAAATTCAAAGTGAGTAATCTATAAACTAAGGAAGTAGTGTATGATGCCCAAGTCTTATGACTCAAACTAGTGGTTAAGGGAATAATTCAAATCTCAAATAAGTGAATATGAGCTTCCTTTGAGAATATGGTCATCCACATAAAGAACATTCAAGACAAGCTCACCATGATGTTGTTGAATGTAGCTAATGGGGTTAGAATGGAAATGAGATAACCTTGATGAGAGAAGGAAGGGGTCCATCTTATCTCACAATGCTCATGGGGCATGGTTAAGGCCATAAACATATTTATTTAACTAACATATAAGGGAGGAGTCTTGGGACAAGACTAGGATGTTGTTCCATGTAGATCTTCTCATGAAGGTTATCATGAATAAAAACAATCTTCACATCCATTTGATGCAATGTCCATATCTAATATTTGGAAATAGAAAGAGCAAGGTGATTAGATTTAATTTTATAAAATGAGGTAAAGGTCTTAAAATTGTCAACGTGTAATACTTGGAAAAATTATTTTGTTAATAATACCATCTACTACATATTTGGTTCAATAATTCCATCTGTAATGAACCATTTTTATTCCTTTTAGAAGTGGGACTAAATCCAAAGTGTTGTTTCTCATATGAGAATGATAATATTCTTCCATGTATGTGTCCTGATATGAGTTTCCACTAGCCTTAATTAAGAATTTAGGATTGAATGTTATGGAATGTAAGCATGAGGTAGTTCACTGTGATCTGCTTAGGTATGCAGAGTGTCTATAAGGTAATACTAAGATAGCCAACTACTTATGTCCTTATATCCCATCGAGGAAGAGACTGAGGGTTAGGAGTAAGCAATGGAGGAGGAGCTTCATCATCATGAGGCTTTCCATCCTTAGTACTACTACTAAATTATAATCCATATCAAAAAATGTAATAAGGGTTGGAATAGATGATGTGATAGGTAGAAGACGCTCATCAAAATGAATACTTTGAAAAATAATCAACTTATATGTATTTAGACGTAGTAACTGATAACCTTTGATATCATCAACATATCCTAAAAATATGCAATGCTTTCTTTGAGATTATAAAGCCTTGCATTTGGATTTATGAATATGTGCCCATGCAATGCATCCAAATAATTTTAGGTGATCAATAAAAGGTTTATTGTTACTATAGGATTCTATAGATGTCATGCCTTTGATTACTATGTGTGGAGTGAGGTTTTGAGGATAAATCATATAATTAATAGATTCATCCCAATATGAAGGAGAGAGACCCTTTGAATGAATCATACAAGTAGTTATTTCTTTGAGCATGTGATTATTTATTTTAGCAATACCATTCTATTTTGGAATATATGGTACTATATGTTTTAGCTAAACTCCATGAGTGAAAAAAAATGGATAAAGTGAAAATTCACATATTCTTTGCCCTTATTTGCCTACAAACATTTGATGAAATTTATATATTATTTTTTCAAAAAAGGTCTTAAGTCAACAAACATGGAAAAACATTGAATCTTGTGCTTTAATAAATAAACCCAAGTACACCTTGAAAATTCATCAATACAAGTAAGCACATAACGAGCTTGATCAAAAGAAAGTGATGCAAACAACCCTGAAATATCATTGTGAACAAGTTAGAGAACCTCATATGCTTTCCATGTTTTCCATTTCACATAGTTGTCATATGGATTTTTACCAAGGAAGAACAGTGACCATGTTGTGATGATAAAGCTATTTAAGATAGTGGTAGTTCAAATGGCTAAACTTCTCATGCCGTAACTTAATTGATTTATCTATGTGAGTAAGTAATTCATGGGAAGGGGAATCAAGTATAAAATGATAAAATGTATAAAATATGTCATAATTATATGGCTTTCCCATTAAAATGATTTGAGAATGATCATAATTCTCTCAAATGATAGCTAAATCAATTGTGAACTTAACTAGTTTTCCTACCCAAGTGATCTAATACATAGAAAGAAGATTTGTTGATAGAGAAGGCACATAAAAGAAAATTTTAAAATTTACTTAGTCATATCAATATACCCTTGTCCCCAAATATTTAGAGAATAAGAGTCACCCAAAAATATACATTGTGTAGAAAAAGTATCAAAAAAAGAAAATAAATCTGTAGAGCAGGCCATGTGGTGAGTGGCTCAAGATTCAAGTACCCATTCAAGATCAGATGATACAATAAAAAAATTGGTAGAGAGGGATTTTTCCTTGTCCTTAATAGAATAAGAAGTATTATTTAGAAATTTGAGTTTGTGCTTCTTCATTTCCTCATTAATAATAACATGTTTCTTATAATATCTAGATTCAAGATGTCCATTTACTCCACAAATGTTAAATTTCATCACACAAGTATTCTTTTAATTAAAAGTATTAGATGAAGAAGAGTACATATGTTTATGTGATTTTATTTTTAGTCTTTGGTTATTCTATTTTGTAGGTGCTTTATTATTTTTTGTAGACACCTAAAAGTGGCCACCAATGACCTTCAACCAGGCTTTTGACCAATTTCTAGCAAAATGCACAATTTGGCCTAAAAACACTAAAACACATTAAATGAGTTGAAATTTTCATATACAAGTGACAATTTTTTCCGAAGTATCCCTAAATGATACAATTAAATTATGAAGTAGCTAATTTTAATCAAATCATTTTGATTCAAAATGACATTTTTGTACCTGGGTGCTCTGGATTGCTCTTTTCTATAAAATTTCTTGCATGAGACACGTGTATTTGTTAATTTATGTTGGAAACATCCTAAATGGGATAAAGGATACAAAACATCTAACATCACCTTTCAATTCTAATCCAGTCAAATTTTGAGCCAATAATACAACATTCTAATCAATTTGATTAATTTGTGCATCAATTTCCAAGATTTGCTTCAAAGTTGACTAATCATGTTTGAGATTAATCAATTTGAATTGAGAGGTTAAGTTAATTTTCTATGTTACTTGTTGAATATTTATTTTTAGAAATTAATATTGAATATTTTCATAATCAAGTGACATCATTTCTTGGAAAGACATCCCATCAAACCCATAAATGCATAAAATATCTCATCAAACCCTCTCATGCCTCGTTAAGACCTTCCATGCCTCTTTAATTTCTCTTTATCCCAAATATTTATGAAGTCATTTATTTATTTTTTCCTCAAAAATTTAATGGATTCTTAGCCACACATCTCCATCTTGAGATGGATGGTTCAGGTTCATTCTGGTCATTTTGTAAAATATATAAATAGGAGGCCTTGCCTATTGAATTTTAAGATCCTTTAAGCTAAAGTTACCATTCCAAAATAGATTGAAACCACATCTTTATGTATTTTTATTATGCCAAAATATTGAGCCAAAGCCATCATAAGTAAAATGTGCCAAGAGGAAATGAAGGTAGCCACACTCCATTGATGAAGATCTCTTGAAGCACAAGTCGAGCAAACCAAAGAAGGAGCCTTTTGGAGCAATCAAGGATTTGGTAAGAAGTTTGTGTTTTATGTTCATATTTCTCATTTTTTTCCATTTATAGTTGTGTTTTCAAATGGTTTTTCCTCACTAAGCTCCCCCTAGTGACTAGGCCTAGAGATGTTATGCTAGTTAGTGTGTTCCTTTCAATTTGATTTCCTTTTGGAACTAACACAATACTAACCACCTCTCTTGAGTCAAATTCGTAGTCTACATTTTTTATTTCTTTATTAAAAAAACTTTCAAATTTTTTCATTTGAAGCTAATTCCCATCTTAATGAGATTATCATGCCCATGAGTTAACCTTTCAGTAAACTCATCAAATGTGGGAATTTTAATAATAACACATCAAGAATCTTGGTTGGATTAGATCTTAGATTAAAAAACTAGGTATTTTTCATCTAATTAGATAAAACTTAACTTATAAGTTGCTCACCTTTTTTTTTAATAATACAATATTGAAGTTGTTGTCTTAAAGAGTTAATTTTTGAAACATAGTCTTAAATGTTATTAAATTTAGTTGGATTGTGAGCAATAAGCACTAAGTCTAGTTGAGTCTTTTCATACAAGTCTTTTAGTTTCATCCATACAACATTTACAATAGTGAGAGATTCAATGTGAAATAATAGCTCAAACAATACAAATAAATTTATGAGATGAAAGACCTTGCCACACCAATTAAACCATTTTGTCTTCTCAATAACCTAGAGAGGCTCTAATTTTGTGTTTATTGTGACTCTATATAAATATTTACTTTTTAGTATGTTAACCATTTTGATCTTCAAGTGTATAAGCTATAAGGAGTGAGTATTAGTGGATTATCAACCATAGTATGCAAATGACAATTCTAAAATAAGAGACACAAGTATAATAAATAAGAGACAAAAATGTGCCTGGTATTGTGCACATGAAAAACATATCATGTAAACAAGTGCTTTGACACAAAGCTCAAGTTCAAAAGATACAAGCATCCCCCTAAAAGGCACTTTAAACTTAGTACGTTTATAATAATTTACCCTCCAAAATGCTTATAATTGTGTAGTTGGGAAATAAAAATCACCTTCTTACAATTATAATTACAAGTGAAAAATTAAAAATATCAACTTATGTATAAAATAAGAATATTCTCAACATAAATCTAGAATTTAGGTGAAAAAATATATACTTAAAAAAAAAATCTCTGAAATTAGAGCTCTTGGAGCAAAGATAAGACTCGTTGAAGTTTTGTCATAATGTGTGTCAATGAAGCCAATAGACCAAAAAATACTTTTATGGGGGGTGTGACCATCTGTCACACTAGGCCTACTCATCGGTCTTTGTCAAGTTCAAAATAATTCCTTGATGTGAAAATGTAGAAAAGAGTCCCCTCCTCTTTAAAATGACCAAATAAAATAGAATCAATCTTGTGAAAACAATCCCTCCCCTTATAAAATAAATACTCCACTTTTGTTTTAACGTAACAAAAAAAAAGCTTTATTTTAAAATACGAGCTAACCCTTGGAGTCAATCTCAATGAATTTTACCAAGTTATAACTTGACACCATGCCATTCAACCATGTCAATATATGATATAGAAATTTTTTATTTTATGTAAAACAAAATGAAAATATTTAAAATAAAAATAAAAATAAAAAATAAAAATGTAGGCAGTCAAGAAGTGGCTATGTAGGCTACCAAAAGTCGATCGTGCGAGTCGACCGTAACTTGGGGGTGGTTGGGGGTTGGTGAGGGTTGGTTGGGGATTGATGGGTTAGTCGAGGTGACTTTCGAGACTTTTAAATTATTATTATTTTAAATATCTAAATATTTTTAATTAAAATAATAAGAAAAAATAAAGCAAACTAAACTCCCACATTTTTATTTTAAAAAATAAAAAAATCCCCTTTCACCAAAAAAATATATTTTTAATTTTTTGATATAAGCTAAAAAACATAAAAAATGTAAAAATGCGTTAAAAAAAATTAAACCCATTAAATTTTATAGTTGTCTTATGGGTTTTAAAACTTTTTGGATGCACTGACACATGCGAAATCATGCCAAAATAAACCTAAAGCACACCCCCTCTAAAGTGTTGAAAAACCAATATAAATTGTGAGAAAACTATTAAATTAGTGTAAGATCAAAAAGGAATAATAAATAGAGTGGATTCAAATGAAAAACATAGAATATAACCTCAAGTGTATGGAACATAGATTCTTCCTTTCCTTGAATCATGAACATGATGACTCTTTCAACAGTGGCACTATGATACCATATTAGAGAAAAGGATATATTGACAACATATGAGTTGTTTTAACACTTCACATTCCAAGAACACGCTCCTATAATGAGCCACACACAATATTATACAAAGCAAATTTGATAGAATAATAGAATATTCTTTTATATCAATCCAATAAAGTATTTTACATAATACTTCCCATTACTAAAATGTGCGAGGAGAGACTTGCATATATAGAGCCTGAAGAGCCTCATAAAAGCAAGTGGTTATGGTTGCATAAATTTAAGTAGTTATATAAAGTTCACATTAGTGTCAAATCAAACTTTAGTGTATTTTTACATGTGGGTGTGCAACTTGGTCTTTAATGAAAGTTGCATTTCCAAATGCATTGTATACTAAATAAGAAAATAAGAAATCCTAGTTATAAATATACTTAAATATTAATGGCATGATTATTAATTTATAATAACAATTTTATATAAATATAAATTATAATTGCTTATATTGAATGTCTTAGTTCTAACAATATCTTATATCTATGCCACTTTGCAAGATTCAATCCAAAATTGTTATGCATTAATACTTATTATATTGGAATCACTATGCCTTTTTGGTCTATCATTCTTTCTTTTGCACTATGCGTTTTTTGCAACATCCTCCCTAATTATGGTGTTCCTTATTTTGCGTTGACCAATGTGCCTCCAAATGCATGCTTCAAGACTCGGTCAATATTATGAGTGATCCTAGGTTTTCAAGTTATTGGTGAAATATTTGGTATTTATATTTCACACCAGTGAAGGAGATAAAAATTCTCTCCTCTATTCAAAAGGGATATTCCCTTTATTGAAATCAATAAAAATAGAAATAAATTTATTTACAATAATTATAGGTTGAATGTAGTATTGGATTTTATTGCTTTCAACCATTAAAAAATAAATTGAAAAAAAGAAGGTGAAAGGTCATATATGAATGACCAAACATAGATTTCATCCCTTACATGAGAAGAAGGAATTTTAAAAGTGATATACTTATTTGAATTAAAAAAAATAATTATTTGACAGTTGAGAGATATGCATCAATGTAATAAAAACATAAATCCATAAAGAAAACACTAGACACAAGGTTCCAAAATTTCCATTGTGTTCCTCGTTGGAAGAATGAACATAAAATCTCTTTCATTTCCTTTTAAGAAAAATTACAATGAACATCAAACAACCCTTATATAATAGTCATTTATCTTATTTATAGAGATAAGAGGGAATGGGTTGATCCTTCATATTGCATTATTGGTCTTTCATATTCCACATTTTGTCTTCCTCAATATAATTTTATATTATTTTCTACAAAATAAAAATTAGATTTTTAGAAAATACAAAAGGAGAATAAGAAAAAAAGTCTTCTAAGAAGTATCTCCAGTAGATGGACCCTCAGTTGGAGGAGGTGTTGATTTGGCTTTCTTCTGAAGGGAGGATTTATAGATCCTAAATTTCATGATTACATCAGCAATTAAGTTCCCCTTTGGGATTTTCATATTTTTTTGATGGATGAGTCATTTTTTAGATATTAATATCATTGCATGAGGAGTATCTGAAAGATACTTCCATTGATCATTCATTTCCTCCTTTGATGTATGAATTTAATTGAGTATGTTCATAAAAGATATGTTGAATTTACCTTATTTGAACAACTCCTCTTTAATAAATTTATTGAATTTATCTTTGATAACATCCATTGGATGAAGTCCCAAACCATCATCCTTGAACAAGTCTTAATGAAGGTTCCCTAGATTAGATCATGCTTTAGACATCTTCTCTCCTCCAAGTTTAGACTGATATTTCAATTGATCCACTACTTGCTTGAGTACTTCCATTTTGTGTAAGACACATCGTAACCAATCAAAGGATACATATTTTTATTTATTATCAATTATGCCTATTTTATCAAGGACATTTACATCAATGCCTACCATCCTATCTATATCATGAAACACATTTTTACATAAGTTGATTTCATCTTGATGGCACTTGATCTGTCTTTCAACTTTGATTTGATCTGAATCAATATTTTCATAGAGCTTTACTATCTCATCAATTTAATTCAATCCATCAATCAATAATTATTCCACCTAGGCCTCAAGGGTTTTCCCATAAATATTATATTAAGATATGGCTTAAATAAATTATTTAATTTTATCATTTTTTGGGACTTAAGTGGGGTAAACATTCTCCATATGATAATAAATATGCAATGTCAAAATACCATTCATTGAGAGAATCAATGAATACCACTAGTGACAATTTTTCTATTTTATCTTCCATGGTTCATTTCTCTCTATGAATCAATAGCTTTGATAATCAATTGACAAAGACCTTGTCCTTTCACTAATTTGGTGTGTTTGATATCTAGGTGATATTATTACACTTTGTAAATCCATCCTCCTCTCTTTGAATTGAATTCTTGTTGAGTCAAAATAGATTTGGTTGTAGAATATGTTACCATTATGATTGTATGCAAATTTAAGATACAAAAATTGAAGTGTTTTACAACTTTGACCACATCATATGAATGTTTCTCAATTATTTAAGATCATGATCCTTTAATCAAAAACTCATTGATACAATCAGATACCCAATGAATTATTCACTTTTCTATACAAGGATAACTGACAATGTGTATTCTGAAGAATAGCAATATGTAATGAAATCTTTATGAAAATTTTGGAAAATTAAGGCAAATGCTTTGGCAATGACATCTTAAATTTCACTAAAGGATTTAATTCCATCATCATTCATCTAAAATCATTTCACCCTCATATCATTTGAGAAATATGCCTTGTTATTTCTACAAAATTAGGAACAAATCTCCACAGAAATTTTAACCTACCAAAGAATGAATGTGTGTTAGTTTTGATAATAGGCATAGATAACTTATGAATTGATTCTAGATCAATATCGGTACATTCATTAGAAACGATGTGCCCCAATTTTTTTACCTTCAATAACTACAAAATTGTATTTTTTTAGATCTAATGATATGCCATGTGCCTGACATCTTTTGAAAACCATTCTCAGATGTTCATAATGATCCTCCATTTTATTTGAAAAGACCATAATATCATAAATATGAATTACTATAATTTTGTTATTTACATCACTGAAATCCAAGTCCATTGCTCTTTTGAAAGTGGCCTTGACATTGATAAGACTGAAAGGCATCCTCTTGTATGTGAATATTCCCCAAGGGATGGTAATTACTATTTTGTATTAATATTCTATGGCAACTTCAACATTATTGTAGCCAAAAAAATCATTTAGCATGGACATCATTTCAGACCCCATGATATCTTGTAGGATCTAATCCATGATTGGAAAAGGATAATTATCTTTGAGTGAATCTTGATTCAAATTATGTAAATCACCAAAAAATTTAACCTTTCCATTCTTATTCCTTACTAACATGATGTTGGCCACCCAAGTAGAGTGGTGGATTAGGAAGATGATTCTCATATCCAAAATTTTATTTATCTCCTCATTGATGGTCCTTATAATTTTGGGATTGTAGTGTCATAATTTATACTTGAAGGAATTAATACTTGGATACAAGGGAATATTGTGTAGCTTATTCATGGGTCTGAAGGACTTCATATCTGCATAAAAACATGAAAAAATATCAATGTATAATTTAAACAAAGCAATGAATCTCCTACATTATTCTTTAGAACAAAACTTCTTAATGTTTACATATTATGGTTCTTCTGTACCGATATTTACTCTTTCATAGTTAGGTGATCCTCTAGGTTACTCTTGGATTTTATCTTTTATGTACCTATAATGTTTATAAAAAAATTATTCTAATGAATTTAAATCTTTCAGGATCTTTTTTCCCTTTAGTTGGATGCTCTTACCATTTGATCGGTTACCTCAATGTGAGATGGTCCTTCAGCTTCCAAGATTTTGCTCTCTAGTGAGGAAGATTCCCTATATGCATATAAGTTTCACTCATAGTATTTTTTTTTAATTTATCTTCCTATTCTATAAAAATAATGATTTGTTCATCATTGTTGAATACTTGCCAATGTTATGAATTATCCAAAACACTTGGGTGATAAACCAATTTAATAGTATATTTCTCCTTGTAAATTGATAGAAGGGGAATTATCAAATATGTAGTTACTACAAATGCATAAACTTTAGATTTTTATTCTCTTAAAATTCAATCAATGACAAATGATTTGAATGCTTCAATGTAGTCACAAACCCTATTTTTATAATACCTTAATCTATCATTATTTACTTGGTATTGTCCTTGTACTTGCTTCAAAATTAGATCAACATATCCTTAGGTTTTGATATTTTTTAATTCTCATTTCCTCTACTACTTATAATCGTATAAGAATTACTTCATACTTTATTGTATCATTGGTGCATTCGAATTTGAGTCTAACATAAAGGAATTAAATATTTTTAAGGGAATCAACACTACTCTAGTACCTAAACCTAAAATTGAAAATCATTAAATTCTAAGGTCCATAAATTATTTGAATTACATTCAATGAGCTCAAGAAATTATAGACATTTTTCACTCATCATTGAGTAGGTACATGTTTCCTCTTACAAAGTATCTTCTCAAGGATCATTGAAATTTTGCATCGAGTGTTTAGCTTTTGGTTCTGGCATAAAATTTCATTGATTCCATTTATAGGAATGGTAACATGCATCCATTATAGTTGAATCTCACCTCTAATGTATTTGTATAAATTTCTACTTATAAATATTAAATAACTTGAAGGGATGTTTACCACCAGGATAGTCATCTTGATTATTTTATGAGGAATGTTACTAAGGCTACATGAGCATCTTTTATTTATCCAATCAAAAGAACTTGCTTCAAATCCATATTGAAACAATAACCAAAAGTTTTAGTGCATGTTTCCCCAAGGCATGCACTACTTCAATTGACATCACATTGTTTGAAGCTCCATAATAAATTATACATTTATTCAATTGGAAACATCAATTGAAGAGTGAAACATAGAATGGTTTAGGTATTTCATTAATTTGAGTAGACAAAACCATGTTATTTTTAAGGTTAGAATCATTGGTATTGGCATGAACTCCATGAGGTGATGTATTTGGATTAATACAAATTTCACCTATAATTAATTTGATCAATCTATCGAGTTACTCAAGATTTAACTTAAGATATTTAGTTTAAAAAATCTGAAACTTGGTTTTATTCATATGGTCAATTATATCAATAGAAGGTGAATTAGTAGGATTTGATTCATCATTGGTGAAAACATTATAAGAGACAAATAACTTTCCATATTATTTGACTACTTATATTTTGAAATATTTGACAAGGAATTACCTCTATTAAGGATAAATTTTGGAATAAACATGGTTTTGGGAGCCTCTTTATCTTTATGCTTGTCATACTCTTTTCTATTTTTCACTACTTTCAACTTCTCATTTTGAGCTTTGGTGAATACAAAATATGCATGATTATTCATTTCCTCCACTCTATCATCACACTCCTTGAAATAAGATTCATATTAAAAATATTTCACAGTGGATTCACCATCAGGTTCCTAAATTTTAGGATATAAGGTACTCAAAACACCTTTTGGTGGTTCTTTTGTTGTGCATAATTGAAATATCCTCACCATTTTTGGTTAAATTTAACCATCATGATCAGTAGTGGCATGAATAATACATGTGAAATGAATTTTTGTATTAAAATATTTGTGGTGAGTTTTGAAGGTGAAACAGGTTGTCTGGGATAAACATTGCCACTATATAGGACAAACAGTCTCCTGGGCACATCCTTATATGGGGCAACCTGATGAGCATGGGGAACTTGTTTCTTTAAGGCTAATATGTCATTTTATAATGTATGAATCAAAGGAAATTTGTAAGTTTTTAATTTAATTTTAAATGAAACCTTTTTAAGTTTTTCAGCCATGATCATATCATATTCTATTTCTATAGCTTGAGTTTTTACTATCTCTAAAATTTGTTATTGGCTTCTTCGTAGGAAGAAGCTCACTTTGGGTGGTTGTGCATTCAAGAAAAATAAATTCTAATTTTACATGGTAGGCATGTCAATTTATATAATCTAATGTATTAGCTTGTTGAATATAGCTATAAATTCTCTCATGGTTTCATGAGATTACTTTATTATATGAGCCAATTAAGCCAAAAGCATGTGCTCATATTAGGCTAGTTTGAATCTTCCTTCAATTTTTTCGTAATCATCTCCTAGTTTTGGATAGAAAATAATGGGTCAAAGATACATTCATTTTCTATTGGACATCATGAATATCTTTCCAACTAGGATGACAAAAGGATTTGGCCATAATTTACAAGGATGGTTCTTCTATATAGAGGATAAATTGATATAAGAACAACAATTGTTACAATGAATGATATGTTAAATGGGTAACATAGAAATACTCACACATGATACATGGTGGATGACAAAAACTATTGGTGAAATATTTGATTCTTATATTTTGTAATAGTGAAGGAGATGAAAATTCTCTCTTTTATTAAGAGGCGAGGTTTCTTTTATTGAAAATAGGAAAAATAAAAATAAACCTATTTATAATATTTATAGGTTAAACAAAGTATTATATTTATTACTTTAAACTATTAAAATAAAAATAAAAAGAATGAAGATGAAGGGATATGCATGAATGAAAAAATTTGGATTTCATCCCCTACATGACAAGAATGGATTATAAAATGATATGCTAGTTTGACATTAAAAAAAGTATTGCTTTAGAGTTGAGGGATATGAATTAACATAAGAAAAACACACATCCACAAAGAAAACACTATAATAGGTTCCAAAATTTACATTGTGTTCCTCATTGAAAGAATGAACATAAAGACTCTTTCTCCTTTCCTTTCAAGCAAAATTACAATGAGCATCAAACAACACTTTTACAATAGCCATTTCTCCTATTTATAGAGATAGGAGGGAATGTGATGACCCTTCATATTCCATTTTTGGCCTTTCATATTACATATTTGGTTTTATTCACATTATAATTTTATATTATTTTATGCAAAGGAAAATTTGTAGATTTAGAAAATACAAAAGTAGAATAAGACAAAAAGACTTATAGGAAGTCTTCTTGGCAATGGACCTATAGTTACAAGAGGTGTTGATTTGGATTTCTCCTTAAGGGAGGATTTATAGATCCTAAATTTATTTACCCCCTCAACAATTGAGTTCCCCTTTAGTATTGCCATATTATTTTGATGTATGAGCCATTTTTTAGATATCAACATCATCATATGAGGAGTGTTTTAAAGATATTTCCATTGAGCATTCATTTTCTCTAGTGAAGCATGAATTTAACTGAGTATGTTCACAGAAGATATATTAAAGGTAACTTATTTGAATAACTTATCCTTAATTAACTTCTTGAACTACTTCTTGATAACATCCACTAGATAAATCTTTGAACCATCATCCTTGGAAAATCACAATGAAGGTTACCCATATTAGAACATGCTTCGAACATGTTGTCTCCTCTTAATTTAGATTTATCTTTCATTGATCCAATACTTGCTTGAGTACTTCCATCTTGTGTAAGACACATTCTAACCAATCAAATGATACATTTTTTTATTATTATCAAATATTCCTATTTTTACAAGCACATCTACATCGGTGCCTACCATCCCCTCCATACTATGAAACACATTTTTCCATAAGTTGATTTCATCTTGATGGACCTTAATCTATTTATCAGATTTGATTTACTTTGAATCAATATTTTCATAGAGATTTATTGTGTCATCAATGTAATTAGAGAATAGATTAAAAAAAATCCGCCTAGGCCTTAAGGGTTTTCCCATAACTATTATATTTATATATGGCTGAAATAGTTTCTTAATTTATTATTGGGACTTGTTCAAGGGATTCAATTAGGCATTAGCAATACTTCCATTGGATTCAATATATAATTCACATACCCGATGATCTGTTGAACCTAATCCTTCATTTATTTTGGGTCACTTCATACTATTCAAATCTTTAGATATTATGCACATCAATGGCTTTATCCATAACAACTCTCATCATGGTATAGTAATATAGAATCATCTCTCATTCATTATTCTTGACATTTGGATCTACAATCTCACTAAACTAAGAATTAGATAGATATGTGACTAACTAAGAGGTGGTATTTACCTTCTTGTGGGGAGGAGTCACAAGAATATATGCCAAGGTTTCAAAATATGGAAAGTCCACATCTACTATATTATTTAATTTTCCCAGTAATGGTGGCATCCATTAAAATGCCACATTACTAGTAGTAACCATATGTGTATTTACACTAGTTAATGAAATATGTGGTGTAAGTTGTCTTAGAAGAATAGATTATGGTGAAAGTGGGATGTGATGAGAAAATGAGAGCATGGTGGGGGGGGGGGGGGGGGGGGGGGGGGGGATTAGTCTTGGTAAAGTAGAATTGGGTACCACTTCTACACCTAATTACTACTCCATTCATTGAATAGAATAAAGATATTCCTATGTAGTGTTTTTGATTCATAAAGAGGAATCCGCTAGTGGTCCCACAAGGGGTCCTTCACCACATGTTTTGCTTCTTTGTTTACCTTGGTTTGTGTCTTCATCCTCACCATCACCACTAATCTCTATAGTGGGATGAGAGACAATACCAAAACCAATAGAAATTTTTTCCATTAGAGTAGACATAAGAGCTTATTTTGGAAAATTTAAAGTTTTATATTTATGAGAAACCCCAACTCTTATGAACTCTGAAGCTTTTTATCAAACTAATTAAATGATATGTTTAGTGCAAAATTGGTTATTTCTTACAAGTCAGTAATCTCATGGGTCGATTAGCTTATCACTCTTAGATATGTTGCTATGAATCCCTAAATGTATCCTTACTCAAAGGCTTCACTTCCAGTAGATCATTCCATTAGGTACCCATTTATCGGTGAACATTCTATTTTGATAGGCTTAGATGTCCCCAAAAACATCTTCAAACTTTGAATTCCTCAGCACAATCAATCCAATAATAATCCAGATGAGTTTTATGAATATATGAGGTTCCAATACCCATATTGGCTCACACATATCCCTTTATATAAAATAAATATCTACTCATGTGGGTGTACAAAGTGAAATGAGTTAAACTAGCCTCAATGTTTAAAGCATCTACTACATTTTTGCATGTGTAGTGTCCCAAAGAAAACATGAACACTACTCCCACTATGTGTCTCTTCTTGCATTGTTTATGAACATCTACAAGTTTTCTACATAATTTAATCAACAACATCTTATCACCATCCAACCTTGGAAGCCTTCAAAACATCCAATTTTGATATATGAGAACTTTTAGAATTGGACTGAATGGCTTCCATATTATGATACAAACTTGATTCCTTTTTCAAAAAGCTCACATCCCTAGTCTTATTTTAATATTATCACTATCCTCATGGTTTATGTATCCTTCACTCATCTAAAGTGATTATTGTTTTATTCTAAGGTTATCTGAGGATAAAATTTGTATACTATTGTAGTTGGCCCAGGATTTTCTAGCCATGTGAGACCGGTGATAACATTAAGATGCAAGAGAGTATACTAAATATGAAGTCATATAAAATGAATTTTTGGTAGTAACTTTGGTGAGATGGTTGTGAAGTACATCAATGATCATACTTCCCCATTCAACAAACTGATTACCCTTGGAAATGATGCTCATCAAAAGAAACATCTAAGGATGAAAATCCTTGTTATCTACATTTATGAAAACCCTGTTGGGGAGGGTGATCATATCTAGAAACTATTTCATGAAATCATCTATGGTGAAGCTCTTGGGATTTTTATAAATGCCTCTCCATTTTAATTTTATCCAACCATTATTCATGATGGTAAGGTGCTTCTTTGTATTTTATACCAAAAATCCTTCCCAATTTCCACACTTATCATAGAATATGCATTCTTTTGGGGAATTATAAATGTTGAATAAATGGAATCTCCATCAAGATTTTATATTAAAACATCTATTGTAGATTTAAATTTTATTTTTTATGCATTGTGGTACTGAGTGCATGCGAAGACTAGGTTTAAACATTATACATAAATTGTAAATCTAGCCACTTTAGGCATACTAGTTCTTGCCACAGGGCACCAACAGTTGTAGTAAATATATTTTCAATTATTCTTTGGAATTTTGTTATGTAATGTCCAATCATTGAATCACTAATTATTGAGACATCAAGTTATAGAATGAACAATATATCATACCCATGATATTTGTGCTTTATCTTTATTATTCTATTGATGCAAAAGGTGGCCTCATTTAGGGATTTGAGTTTATCAATGGGGTCTAATGGGAGAAATTTTTTATGAGGTGGTGTGGATTAGATAATGGATTTGGATGTTAATTTTTCCTCTTGATCCTCCAAGAGAAAACATGAACTTTGGTGTACCTAGGGTATAAAATATTTCCTTGTTAATATAAGGTCACTAAAAAGGGTTCAAAACTTGATGAAACTTGTGTAGCAATGGAATGATTATAAAAATGAATGTTTTGAATATATTTGGGAAATATTTAGCCTTACCATGGGTAGATGGTAGGAGCGTGGAGCTTTTACATGTAGTGGGAATAGAGAGGGAGAGTTCAGGGGGTGTTTGAGGTAATTGTGAGTGAATTGAATGCAATAAATTATATATAAGCATGAGGGTTAATAGTGTAGTCATGCATGCACATGTGTCACTAGTTAAGGTCACCATAGATTATCAGTAATGACAAATGTGTGTCCATGATAATAATGAAATTAGCTATGGTAATGCATACACCGTGTTTATGGGGTTGCGATGTCCTAGTACTGTAGGTGTAGTGGGTATGAGGTTGCACCTACATCCTCATTGAGACAGACATGGATTTTCATTCATAAGGTTGGTTAATATTGTCATCTAAATGTGATGAGCACATAGGTACACTTAACACCTTTTTATTTTTTTAAATAATTTTACAATGTTTCAACTTTCCACTTGACTCGAACTTGAAAAAAATTTGACCTAAATCAAACATTTCAAACTTTTGAATTGACTTGAAGTTGTTATTAATACCAATTTTTTTGAAATTTTAACTAAGAAAATTTTGGGAACAACACAAGTTCATGTATGATAACTCATTCTTATGCACCATTCTATGTCACTAGAATTAGTTAAAATTGGTCCCACACCTCACTGGACTTATTACACTATGTGTTATCTTCAAAATGCATACATAGTGTTATCTGATCATCAAAAGTGAACACTTTCATACTTATCCAAAATTGAGGTTGAACATTACCCCAAATTTATCAAAAATTAAGGTCGTACATCACCCTAAACTAACTTGATTTTTTTCCCTTGGACAACTCACTTTAATGTGCTTGAACTTCTAAAAATTTAGACCCATTCTTTTAGACATCTACTTGAACTCTTCCAGTGTAGAATGATAATATAGATCAATTCTATCATGTTGGCCATTAATTAGGTTAATCATTTTAGCTCATTGGATGCTCTTATAGCTTTTTGGCCTTCAATTTTTTGATATAATCTTTGGAGAGAATTTTTACAACACCTCTTGAAGGGTGCTTTCCTCATCTATAGATATGTGTTATAGGATTTAAAACCCATTTTATAATTATTTATGCATTTCTTATATTCTATCTCCCATATATTCCACATCCTTGAGAATTTTATTTTTCTTAGATCTATCCTTCATATGGTAGACTTACATTGACAAATTTTCCTAATTCTTCTATTGATTGATAATCACATGTTTATTATTTGGTTATGTCATGAACATCTCAAGAATACTTTTTCAACTTTCACTACATTTTATTAGAGTGGATATTTTCATATCCCTCTAGTTATTCATCAAATTAAAGTTGTGTACTTTATTATTACTTCCATGCTTCCTCTTTAGCATTGAAGCCTTCCCATTTTGTTTGTCATATATTTATAAACCATTAGAAATAACTTATCTACATAATTCATGCCTTCTATACTAACCCTATCCATTAAGTTTGGTTCATCTTGGAGGATGTGTTTCCCCATCCTTGAAATTTTTAACTCCATGATTGATATCTTTTATTTGGATGCATCATGTTTATTCTCAACCTCCATTAATTGTCTTCTATAGTTTCTAACAATGATGCTATCAAAAATATTTTGGTATGAGACCTTAGTTTCCATTCTAATAAATGTGCACTAATATCATACCTCACTCAACTTGGTGAAGTATATATGCATAATTTATCAACATCTGGACATTGGTCTCCTTATTTCATACACTATTTGATGGAACCTCAAACTATGGATCATCAATGTAACTATCCAAAATGAAGGATATTTTCTTACACATCTATCTATAACCAATTTTATCTTGTAAATGGGTTTATAATTATTATTAATCTTATATAAAATTTTATGGGTAGATCTCTCTTATTGTCTCATATTTTTATTTTGTGCCATCTTCATTAGTTGGCTCATACTTACCTAAATCAGAATCTAATGGCATCGTGGACTTGTCTACTTTCTTAAAACTACCATCAAGATGTTTACCATTAGATATTTACACTTCAAGGACTTATAAGCCCTTTTATTTGTGCACCCCTTATTTATTTCTTATTATTCTACATACCTTCCATCATGATGTTCTTCTCCTCTCACTTATTATTTTCATGTCTTTAAGGCAAACATTCTTTATCTCATCTAGTCCTAATGTCTTATGTAGTGTCTCTAATTCTTTGATGTTAAATTTTTCATTGTGTATCTACATGATGGTATCTACCCTCACTAGGTTATCCCATGGTATAATATATTTTGGGAAACCATTAACATCAAATTCTCATGTTCATGTAAAATATTTTTATAAAGGGTTACCTGCCGAATCCTACTTCTTAGGTGCTCAAATACTATAGTCATTTGGTTTGGGATGAGGCATAATACTATCCTTGTTTACCCTTCTCCATTTATGGATTATGAGATTGTTGAGTTGGTGTATGTGTGGGTTGTCATGGTGGGGCAAACTGCCTTGGAGGAGATGGAATGGATTTTTTAGGATAAGATGGAGTGGGTGATGGTTATTTTGTTGGGGAAAAAAGTGGTGTGGGTCACCTTGGTGAAATAATAGGTTTCTTAGATGGTGGTGGCACAAATTATTGGATACGTCTATTCTTATGTGTCAAGGGATGTGGTGCAACCCACCATTTATTAACATGTGTTAAATTATCATCATATGATATTGCACACTCAATTTCCTCTACTTTAGGCTCATCCTACAAAGCACACTTTCTACCTTGTGATTTTTTAGTCATCTTACTAGATGAGGATTTGGAATGATACACACTATTATTTTTCTTAAGGAACTTTACATTCTCACCTTTATCTTCAATTGACTCATCTTGACCCATTTGTGTGGCAACTTGTTATAGGTATTGTTATTCCTCTTGCTCGATTTGGTGTGCACCTTTATTTTTTCTAGGATTCATTTCACTGTAAATTTTGAAAGTGAAGCCTCCTACTATCTCCTCTCACTAAGGGTATACTGAAGTCGTGTCATCATTTGAATCAATATCATCATTTGTAGCCTATTTTGATGGATATTTTAGTATATTGAAAAAAATACCATCCTCATCAATTTTTGTGCCACCCACTTTCTTATTTAATGCAGTATGCACTTTATTTAATACTCTTTAAAAATATTGCACAAGAAAAACATATAGAAACTTAAGCTAGTCAACCATATTATTATCCTTGAAAATAATCTTCCCAAGTTATTATCCCCTAAATTTTCACAATTAAACTTCCCAAGATTTTGGTGTCAATAATAAGTTTGAGTCAATGAAAAATTTTGTTAATTTTGAGTCAAGTAGAAACTCTACCAAAATCTAAGTTTAGTCAAAAAAATTATCAAGTAAAAATGTATCAAGTTCAAGTAAAAATAAAAAATAATAAAGGAAAAAATGTAGGGAACACCTCATGAAACTAGGAATATGGTGATGTGATGTCCTAACACCACAAACATAGTAGACACATGGTTGTAGCTATAAATATTGACCAAAAACATGCATCTACCAAATTTTCAAGACTACAGCATCCCTACTGTAGGGTGTTATAATGCATGCCCATGGTGTATCCACAACCATTACAAACCTATAGATTATGCCTTCACATTCATTTAATTCATAACCATTTCAAACACCTTTAGAACTCTTAGTTCATTTTTTGTGCCGAAGTTATGCCCTTACAAAATTTACTATTATTAAAGTTAAATCTTGCCCAAGTATAGTCCAAACATTTGTTTTTGAGTACTCCATTACTACACAATTTTAATCATTTTTAAATCCTATTTTAATTGCCTTTTACTCCCATAGAAGATTGTGGTTTTTTGGGAACACCAAAGTTCTAGCTCACTACCATAGAATTCAGAGGAATGATTAATAACAAGGGAAAAAATTTCATGATCACCATCATCTTACCTACACAAACCCACAATAATTTTCTCCCACTAGACCCTCGTGACAATATAAAATAGCTATCTGAGGTTACATTCCTTATCACCAGAATAATAAGATGAAGTACACATACCTAGGTTACAAGCCTTTATCCATCCCAAAAAGTGATGTCTCAGAACTCTATGATTTATTTGTTGGATATATGGATATTTAAATTTCATAAAAAAATTGATAATAAATTAGCTACACTTATGGGTTATATCCTATCAAGAAGTGATCTTCCTAAAGTATCCAAACTTCTAATTTCTATGCAGGGTTTAGATCTAGTCCTAACATGTGCACAATACTACAATGCAAAGATAAGGGAGATCAATTTTGTAGGGGATGTCTTTGTGGAAAATATTGATGGATATTTAATTGATCCCATATTTTAAATTCCATAGAGGAATGCATATGCTAGAATGAGTGTAGAGATTGGGCATATTTTTTGGTAGAAAAACATAAAGAAACATCTCATTGTCATGAACAATAGTTGGTTGAAGGTGAAACAAAAATGCATCTCCAAACTTCTAAAGAGTACCACTAGAGATAATTTTTTAGAAGATATGTCTAAAAAAAACTATTATATATGATCACCCTCCTCAATAGGGTGGTAGGAAATGATGATACTAAGGATTTTCATCCTTGGATGTTTCTCCCCATGAGCATCATTTATGGTGGTAATCAATTCATTGATTGGGGGAGCGTGATCAAGCACACACTTCATGATCAACTCACCAAGGTAAGTGCCACAAAGTCATTTTATATGAATTCATATTAAGTATACACTTTTGTATTTCAACATGTATACCAATCTTAACTCACACAATTTAAAAATCCATGACCAAATATAAGAGTATACATTTTTTTTCCTCGACTAAACTTGGAGCAAAAAAATAAGCACTTAAAACAGGTGAATGATGCATTATCCATAAGGATAGTGAAAATAATAAAAGTATATTAGGGAATCAAGTTATAAAAATAAGGAATTAAGCTTGTGTCATAATATGGAAGCCACTTCATCCAATTCCAAAATTTCTCATGTATTTGAGTTAGCAGTTTTTAAGGCTATTTAATGAATCTTATGATACTAGTGAGTGATAATATATTTTTGACTAAATTGTGAAGAAATTTTTTAGATGTTCATTAGAAATGTTGAAAGAGACATGTAATAGGATTATTGTTCCCAATTTATTTGGGATACTACACATGCAAGCATGTAACATATTTTATAAACATTGAGTCTAGTTTAGCTCAATTAACTTTGTACCCCCACATGAGTAGAGCTTCATTTGAAAATAACATATATATGTGATCCATATCCATGTATTAGATCCTATTATATTCATAAACCACATATATAGGATAATTGGGTTTAATGTGTTGAAAAATTTGAAGTTTAAAGACACGATTGGGGATATTTAAGCCTAGATTAGATCAAAATGTTCATTGGCAAATGATTACCTGATATTATGATCGATTGTGGAAGTGAACCCTTTGAGGTAGGTTATATTGAATAAGTCATGGTTGCTCCTATGAGAGTGATAAGCTAGATGTCTACCCCTAAAATCATAGACCTACAAGAGAGAACCAAGTTTCTGTTGAGTAGATTATTGAAGTGGTTTGATAAAATATTACAGAGTTTATAGGAGTTGGCAGCTCTTACAAATATAAGGTTGAAACTTTTCCTAAAAAAATATTATGTCTACTCCAAGGGAAATGAGATATAGTGGTTTTGGTGCTATCTCTCATCCCATATCAATATTGATGGTCATGATAATGATGAAGACCTAAACTAGGGGAAAAACCAATCAAGACTTTGGGGAGGACCCCCTTGTAAGAAGAAAATTGAAGGCCAATAAAATAGTGTTAATGAAATAATCTTATTCCTCACTAGGAGATCTATCTTTGTTTATTATGAACTACCCACAAAAATATATTTATTTTGTTTAAGGAATGGAAAAATTATCGAGTGTATGAGAGGTGCCCACTTCCATTTTACCAAGATTAGTTTTTTCCTATTATCCCATATTCTCCACATATCCCACTTTCACCATAATATAGTCCTCCAAGAAAACCTAAACCACTCGAGAGATTCCTCCAGTAAAAAATACACCACTTTATCTCTCAATTGGTGTAGATATGTAGATGGTTAATACTAGTAATGTGGCTTTTCAATGGATGCCAACATTATTGGTAAAAATAAATAAGATAGTAGATATGGAGATTCTATACTTTGATGCCTTAGGGAATCATCTTGTAATTCCTCCTCATAAAAAGGAAATCCCACCTCTTGATTGGTCATAGATCCATCTAGTGTCTAGTATATTGAAAATGTAGAGCCAAATGTTGAGAAAGAAATGGGATAAATGACTATATATGACTACACCTTGACAAGAGTTTCTATGGGCAAATCCACTCATGAAAGTGATGTGGACAATATTCAAGTGAATACTGAGATAATGATCAAGAGATCTGAATAAGATGAACTAACACATGAAAATTTGAAAGATCAAGTTTGACATATTTTAGGATATGTGAACTATCTCTTGAATCTGGTAGAATCTCCTACCTATGCTCGACTTTAAGCCATTGCACAAGTCCAAAGAATAAGTAAAGAATTTATTTCATCCATATCTAAATATAATAGCTTTGGGAAAACCCTCGAGGCTTGGGTGGAATAATTTTTCAATGATGTCTTGAATTAAATTGGCAAAATAGTAAATCTCTATGAAAATATTGATTTAGAGCAAATCAAAGTTGACAAGCATATCAAGTGCCATTGTGATTTCATCAACTTATGACAAAATGTGTTGCATGATATATAGGGATGGTAGAAACTAACACAAATGCGATTATCAAGATATGAATATTTGATAATTAAAAAAAAAGAAATATCATCTGATTGGTTGTAATGTGTCCTACATAGGATGGAATTCCTAAAGGAAGCAATGGATCAATTGAAGGATTTTTCTAAATTTAGAGATAAGATATTTGAAGCATGTTCCAATCTAGGGAAACTTCATTGTGACTTACTTGAAGAAGATAGCTCAGGAATTCATCCAATGAATGTTATCAAGGATCAGTTCAGGAAGTTAATTAAGGAAGAGATATTCAAATAAGGGACCTTCAATGTATATTCTACGAATACACTCAGTGAAATCCATGCTTCACTAGAGGAAATGAATGCGTAATGGAAAGATATTTTAGATACTCTACATACAATGATGTTGAATTGGATAAATGGCTCAGCCATCATAAGAATATGGTAATTTTGAAGTGGAACTCAATCACTGAGGTAGTAAATAAATTTAAGATATACAAATCATCCCTTCAAAAAAGTACAAATCAACATTACCTCAAACTGTAGTTCCATCCACTAAGAAGACTTCTTAAAAGGGTTTTTCTCTTATTCTACTTTCATCTTTTCTACAAACATAATTTATAATTTGTATAAAATAATATAAAATGTAAAATAGAATAGGACAAAGTGAGAATACAAAAGGTTAACCCATTCCCTCTTATCTCTACAAATATGAGAAATGGTTATTGTAGAAGGGTTTTTTTATGCTCTTTATAATTTTTCTTGAAAGGAACGGAGAAATAAACTTTGTGTTCATTATTCAGTGAGGAACACAAGGAAAATCCCAAAAATTTATGTCTAGTGTTTGCTTTGTGGATGTGTGTTTTTATTATGTTGATACATATCCCTCAAATATTAAGCAATACTTGTTTTATTGTCAAACAAACATACTAATTTTAGAATTATTTCTTGTCATCAAAGGATGAATTCTATGTTTACTCATTCATTCATGATCCTTCACTTTCCTTATTTTTAATTTTATTTTAATGGTTGGAATCAATAAAATATAATACTCCATTCAACCTATAAATATTGTAAATAGGTTTTTTTTCCCTATTTTAAATAAAGGAAACCTCCCTTTCAAATAGCTTTTCATCTCCTTCACTATTGAAAAATACAAGATTTGTCAAAGTACCAAATATTTCATCGATAATAGTAAATGATATCTCATCACTAAAAACTTAACATAACATTTGTATGCCTTAGGGAATTTTTTGGGCATGTGCTATTAGTCACTGAAAGCTAGGATTAGGTTTTTGGCCCACCTATTCTTATTGATTTTATAGTTCTTATTGTAGGCATTGATGCAAATATTTTTTTTGTGCCTCTTGTTTGGTGACTTATCTAACAATAGGTATGGCCAAATATGCTCATTGTATCCATCAAAAATTTTAATTTCATCAATCACAAAAAGAATCAAAATGATGCCCACTTGAACATCACTATTTCTATGAGAAAGCTCTACACATTCTATGATCTCATAAAAATGTGCTTAAAAATATTAATTGTGTATTATCTATGCTCATGTGGTGTGCAATGTATAGGTATTATTTATTTCTGTTATACCATTCATCACTCCTACATAAATTCAAGTTGATAAGGTGAAAAAAGACCCTTGTAGCTTGATTAATAATGCTTTCAATCAAGAAAGTGTGATTCTCATTATTATAATTGAATAAATTAACCATCCTTATTTCCTGATCAATAATGTTATCAATAAAGAATTTGCAATTTCCCATCTTATACTTGATCAACTCATCCACCCTTTCCACTACTTGGTTATTGGATAACGATACATTGATGTCTTCATCTGAATATGGTAGGTTGGTGGATCTACTTTTTTTTTTGGATATAACCTCATAAAATGTCCAAAAAAATATCATTTACCTATGGATACATGAGAATAAAAACTTTATCAATGTTTCAGATTTGCAAAGAATATAACTATTTAAATAACTATAAGATGCCAATTTTTACTAGCATAAATTGGATGCATGCATCCAAGTTCATCATTCCTATTTATATCTACACTCACATTAGTCAATTTAAAATCCTTCAAAAAATCTATTTGATTATTTACCCAAACTAGTTATAATCCTCTATCTTACATTATATGACTTTTAACTCCCAATCTTCCCCATGAAAACAAGTCTCATGGTAATACACTTATGAGAACTGTACTTCCTTGATAAAATATATGCTATTTATTGATGGAGCTGCAAGCTTCTTGTGGTTCTTACTACTTGATTACATGTTATTTATATTATTATTTATCTAAAAGCACAAACCCTCAGCTTTTTGATTATACCAAACCCCCTAATTTTGATGCACTATTAAATTTTTTGGTCACAACCCAAAATTATTTATAGGTTCCAAGATTCACAACCTATTAATGGTGGTTGCCCCAACTGACAATGCTAATTTTTTTCAATTCTACCTTTTACTCATGTTCTTAACTTAAATTATTATTACAAACACACTAAAAACTCTATAGAAGTGAATTCTAGTCTTGAATACCTTAATTTCATCAAAATCAAGTTGAATTTTCTTTCCCTAGTTCTCTCTATTCACTATGTGCTTTACGACTCTCAATTTATTAAAAATTAGGTGTTGAAAATGATTTACAGATGTAAATTTATATTTCCTGTCAATTTTTAAATTATCCTAACAGTGCAAGATGTATCATTAAATAGCCATTATTATCACTTATGTACATTTACATGTGATTCTAGTGATGTCATCCCCTATGTGATTATTCTTAGGCACGACTTATGCCTTTACATATTTTTACTAGGTACAACATGCCTATTTTTTCCTTTCATGCTCCCTTAACTCACAAACCTCCTGTATCTAGATTCATGATCGAATTGTTGTGCAGGTCTACCATTCTTACCTCCCTTCATTACTTTTTTGAGCCTTTATTAAACTTACTCCACACTATATATGCCCTTGGTCCTTCAACACATTAATATGTTTAACCAATAGTTGTGCCTCTATGGTCTTATAGATATCCTTCTTCCATTTACTTGTGCTGATGCAACTAGTGCTTTTGTATACCCCCATTAACCTTTTGAAAAGTGTGCATTGTGAAAAAGAAAAGTGAGTCATGGATTTTTTTATTCAAATATTACCTGCACACATCAAAATTTTACTAAAAAAAAAATACTAGAAATTTTAAAATGTGTATCTAAAATCTAAAATTGAGAAAAAAAAGCTTTTACAATCAGAATGGCAGAAAACCTTCTTAGAAACACTTAGACATCTAGCATAAGAATTTCAACAAAATCCATTGATTGACATGTCATATTAGACTTCTAAAGTTGTGTGAGTTTATTGTTACTCTTAATGGTGAAAGAAAAATTATTTCCACTTATTTTTGGAAAGAAAAATCAAACCTAAAACTGTGATTAAAAAATACTATGGCATACTCCTTATTCTTGAGAGGCTCATTTACAAATTACACACAATAAGGCTTAAGCCTACTCCCATTGAAATTCCCATGGATAATTTCAACATATAAGGTGTGTATCTTACATATGACAATTTATATAATATCATTTATCAAATAAATCCTGATCCTATGAATATGGAGCTTTCTTATATGCTTAACATATTTGGAATCATATAGCAGAACACGTGTGACCTTCCACAAGAACTTTTATTTAATGTTATTATAATTCTAATACTTTTACCTAACCTTCTTGATAGATTGGATCCAACATGAAATTATGTGCTTCTCATAGCCTTATAAGTTCCTCTAATTATGTGTCAAGATATTCCTTGTCATGCATCCTTCTAACACATATAATACATAGAGATGGTACTAAAAACTCAACTAGTAACATTATTTCCATTCCAAACACAAAATTAAAAGGTGTATACTTTTTTAGGTGCTTATAAGTACTTATATATGCCTAAAATACCATAGAAACTCATTCAAGCCAATCCTTACACCCCACAACAAAAAATATCATTAGTGTTTTACCAAGGATCTTATTAAAATATTTGATGGTTTCAATCACTTGAAGGTGGTAGGGTGTAGTTTTATGGTACAATACCATGAACTATAGAAAAAAAAAAGTGCACCACCTCATTTAGAATTTTTTTTTTTTAATCACCAGTCAAAATTTTTAGGTACCCATACCTAATTACATTATTATCCCAAAGGAAGAGCATCGTTATTGCTACAATACATTTTTTTGTGCGTGTTATTTTTACCCATCTTGTCAAAGAGTTTGTGGCGGTGATGATATAACACACCCCTATATTATGAGTGGATTGATAGGTAGGCATAAAAATTATATTTCCCACTTCTCAAATGGTTCTCAAATAGTGATAGGAACCTATGGAATTTCATCTCGATGATTGGGCTTGCCAATCCATTAACACACATCACACTTAAGCAAGTAATCCATTGCATCCTTGAATAATTTAAACCACCACAAACCTAAGAATAATAGTTTTTGTGTGGTAGCCTCTCCTATATAGTGTCTACCTACTACACCTCATGTCTTTCATGCAAAACTTCTACACACTCATAATCCAGCACGTACCTGCATATAAATTCATCATGTCCCACATTGTACAATTTTGCTCCGATGAGTTGGTAAGGGCCAACATGAAACACTTGTTACTTATTTTATTTTAATGTAAACTCACTAGGGCCAATGCCTAATATGAGGAATTTTTTATCTCTATAAGGTCCTCTAGAACTCATTACACTTTTTATAATTGGGAATCAGGCATGCCATCCTCTATGTTATACACTTCCTTCCAGTGATCCAATATAAATGATTTGGGACATAATTTGTTTAGCCAACTTGATGATGACTAGAAATTAAAATTATTGAAGTAAAACTATTCATCTAAAAACTCTCCCATGAAACATAAGATTATTCATGGGGTACTTAAGTGTTTTATGGTCTGTGAAAAACACAAATGGGGTAACAAGAAGGCACTATCAAAACTTATAGAACAAATAAATTACTTTGTGCTCAATTTTTGTGAAGTTTCATTCAACAAAGGTAAGTTTCCCACTAGAAAAATAGATAAGATAATTAATATTATCATCCCCTAGCTATGTCAATACGATGATGATATCTTTTATCAGTATATTACTATGTACATGGAATAAAGTATTCTAGTATGAGAATCAAAATATTGACACACTTGCAATTTTTTATTTCAAAGTGTCAAACACTTATTTTTGCCTCTTTGTATACAAAAATGAATCATCATTGTAAATTATTTCATCTAGCAACATCATAATTTTTGTATAGTTATGAATGAGCTTGTGATAGTATCCCATGTGTCCCAGAAATGTGCACACATTATTTTTCATGGTTAGAGTTTATAAATATTAGACATCATATATATTTTATAGATCTAAATGCATCCCTTATTCAAATTGAAGGAGATCTGTAACTAATGGTAACACTCAAACATCATGCACAAATTTGTGTGGTGTTCTTTGATCAACACACATACGATATAATAATAAAGGTATACTTGGAGGAACCCATGGATGCAAAATTTGAATATAGTCATGTTGATACATGAGAATATGGTTAGTAATTATTTAACCCAAAAGTCATAAAATTATGTAAAAAATATCCCCACTCTATCATGAATGAGATTTTTGGATTTTTATGCTCCTTAATCTACATTTGATGAGGATAACCCATAAGTGAAAGAATATATCTTGCAATTTACCACTGCCTCCAGAATATCCTTGGTGAATGGAGTTTGAAATGGGTTGGTAACACACATGGAATTGAATAATGAAAAATTAGTGCATATCTATATGTGCCCATCCTTCTTGATACTTATCACCATGGGGCTTACCCACTTAGATTATTCAGCTAGATAAATAACTCCAGCAACCAACATGTTTTCTATCCCTTTATTCAATTTTACATGTAGATTGGAGTTTATCCTTTATGATTGATTATTAATAAGTCTTGTTCCATCCATGAACATAATATTCATTCTTACCTAAGACGTGTGAAATTCATTCATTTCCTTATAATTGTGGGGGAAAATGCCATGGTTTTTCCTAGTAACTTGATGATTTGAGTTAGCTCTTTATCTAACTAATAGCCACCAATAATGGTGATATTTGTTTCCTCTACTATGTCAACATTTAAATTTTTGGTATTGAGGGGATTACGATAGTACTTGTGCTTATCCACTTGTGTATCTACCACTTCACACTTGCCATAGGATGTTTTGGCCTTCATGTGTTATGAAGTGTCCTCTGGTGGTGTCTCATCCACTTGGCACATAAGATTATATTTACAAAATTTGTAATGAAAATTTTGATTTAGATAAATTTCCTCATCTTCCTCATTAGAATCATTATTCACAGTGCACTCTTAAAAAATATTGGGTGATGTAGGGTCATTATCACTATATAGGCTTAGCACGTACTCCTCCATGATTGATTCATCATAGAAGATGGTTTGGAACACTACAATAATGGGTTGATAAAAATCTATATTTGGAAAATAAAATGAAAAGGTAAAATATAATATTTTACCTCCCCCCAACCAACAATTTTGTGGTGCATTTCATAGATATCATACCATGCATGTGCCCATGTTTTCAATGTTTGATGAAATGTAGGAAACCATATCCTTTCAATAAGTTGATGTGTACCCCATGTCCATGCATATTCATATTATTGAAGGTGTATTTCATGGGATTAATGTATTCTAAAATTATTTATCCCCCACCTATTGCTATTATGCTTAAATCAGGTGCATATGGCTACTTTGATAGAGACCTTAGATGGTAAGCTTGGCTTGAGTGTAGCCCACTAGCATGTGGCAATACTCCTCAAGGTTTATATTAAAATTAAAATACATTATTATTCCTTTATAACACATTATTCCATATTTTATATGAATGTATGAAAATCCTCAGATCTTTCATGTCGTGGAAAATCAACAATTTTTCCTTTCATAATGTGTTACAATTTATTCATATTAGGTGTCATGCAGAGAACCCATCTCTTATTACCTTGTGCTAATTTGGGATTATTATTGGTGCCCCTTGGTTTTCATTCAAATATATGTCTTTATTTTAATTTGATGGTGCCACACTTATGCCCCATCATTTCATATGACTCTTTCAACCATCTATCATAAGCAATACTTGTAGTGAAAAATGGAGTTGGCATCTCCTTAATCTAGAAAGCCTTCATTATATGCATCAAAGTGCTTAAAACCTTATGTATTTATTGTGTATATTTAGTTTATTTCATCATCTATCTCCACACTTTAGACATGTGTTGGTCTATGGTTATTATCAAGAGGAATGATTTTTCTCTAGTCCCTATTCTGAAAGCTGCCAAAACACTTTTTGAAGCACATATCTGCATTGTTTGATTAACACCATGGTATAAAAATAAATTTCAGATATTTATTAGCCTCTAATAAATATATAAATTAAATATTAACAAAAAAAATTACTCCTATTATGTCAACATTGACATTATTAAAGATTCTCAATGGATAAGCATGGGCTTGTTTTCCATAAAAATGTGAAGGGTGGTCTCAATGTAGGGATTCCATTTTGTGTTAGGATGCATGTGTGAGAATTTTGTCCTTAGTTCCCATGTAAATGAGAATATCAAACACCAACCATCCAATTTTATTTCCCCGATCAGTAAGTCTTGGTCATATCTAGTGTTTTAAGGATTCTTAACGTTGCGATCTTGTACTAGGTGCAATGTAGGTACTTCAATAGTCCCCACTACTTATTATTGAAACCATTTATTTATCATAGCAAAAATTACTATTGATTTACAAAGGGTTATGATTTTGGAAATGTAATTATTTGCTTATAATTCTTGGAATTTATAGTAAAGTGCTTCCTTAACCTTTGCCTCCAATTCTGAGCATGTTATAGTTCACCATGTAGGTTGTCAATCAAATCCATGGACTTTTTTAATGTATCCTTCTAGTCCAACACATTGGGGTAGGTATTGGATGGATATACATGGTGTAAATTTTATTCTAACTTGGGTTCATAAACCAATCAAAAATTCTCTGTTAGTGCTACTTGGGGGTAGGTAGTGGTGTCATAACATGTCATGATATTGACCTTTGGTATTTTTGTATTCTAAATTTCCTATTTTGGTATCCATTGTCTTATTGGGAACATAATGATCGTCATACCTAAGCATTTATCCAACTTATCCTCATGTGTTAAATTTACATATAGGACTAAAAATTCTTCTAGCTATTACCCATCATGAGAGTACCGATAAGTGGGGAAACTTCAAGAAATTTATTTGATAGTGATCTGGGGAACCAAACTTGTAAAATTACAAGGTGGGAATCAATTTTAACCTTGTCCACCACCTCTTCCAAGGTATTTTTTCTGACCTCCATATTCTCCTTGGTAATGGTTTGAAGGCCTAGCTATTGTTTATCACATCCCCCTCTTGTGCATTTCATGGATTTCATCAATCACCTAATAATCATCAGTGTTTTGGGTGGATGCCTCATTGATTTTGTAATAAAGGGAGACATTTGACTATGTTCCCATATTATCAAGGGAAAATTGCACACATTATGTCCTTTTTGACAAATCTTACAAGATGTAGGAAGTTCTTAAAACATTAATAATATGTGTTCTTCTACTTCACACTAAATGCACCATAAGCCATTGCGAGTTTTAAGGCACTAGTTTTAGATATATTTGAAATTATGAGGCCATTGAAGAAATTTTTGCCTTCATAAATGAAGTAATTCCCATATTCATGCTTCCCATGACCTTGGCCCTTAGCATTGCCTCCAACACCTTTCACAGATATGTAAAAGTACTCATTGAACTTGCACACTTGAAAGGTAATAATAATCATCATAAAAACCATTACACATGTTATAATGGATGAATTTAAAAAGAGAGATTTTAGATGGTCATTGTAAATATCACATCATAGGTGCGGATTCTCTCATTTTATTATTACTTAATATCATTTAGATTAGAGATACTTTGTTGTTTAAACTTTAAAATATCAATTTTTTTGAAAAATGTTGCCTTGAATTGGTCATAGTCTATGATGGCATAATTCTAGTCATACTTGTAGTAGAAATTATGCCCATGATCCAAAAATATGTTTGCAAACTAGATCTATTTCCTCTCTAGTGTAGTATCACCCTTAACTCACAAAATAAGTTCCCATTTATGTATGTGCTCTATAGATTTTTTAGCTCCTATGTATTTTGGCAAGCTTAATGGCATATCATAATTGACTTGATGATAAAAATGGTGACACGATTGGTTTTACTAGTGTGACTGTCACACTATATGTTGCTTAGGAGCTTGAGCTTAGGTCACCTCCTGAACTAGTTACATTTCCACTTTGTATAGGTGTTACTCCACCAGTTACAACATAGTTAAATAGATTCCATGGTTTATTGTTATAACTCCAATGGCCATTGTTCAACCTAAATTATTTGTATGAGTGGGTTGATCACCTCCTCCTAGTGGCATTCCAAACATAGTTTAGGTATTTATTTACATGATTTTTTTCAAAATAAGTCCCAAAGGCTTATAATGTATCACCTACCATATAATAGTATTTTATACTTCTTCTCTCCTAAACTCATTGATTTGAGAAAAATAAAAAAAGTCTTCACTTAATTTTGTTTAGTCAAGAAACACATGAGCTTGCACTTCAAGTGGACTTTGGAGTTGTACTTCTTATTATACACTATTATTCATGCTCTTATACCTCAAATTATCTTCAAATTCCTTATCCCAAATTTCCCCACTTAATGGTGCATGCTTCTTTCTCATCATAGCTCATTCCTTCAACATGATATCCATTTACATGTCATCCATGTCTTGTGTTGGTCCTCATGAAATCTCCCAAACTTAGTTTTTATCTCTCCCAAGGGTCCTTAGTGGAAATCACTTTTTTTCGAGCCTCATCATACTTATGTCACCTAAGACAACATTTATCTAGGTTTTTCATGTTGAAATCCAAATCTCCTCTCCTTATCAACACATGAAAACTATATTCACCCATTAACATCTACCGTTCGTGTAACCCATGTGTGAAATAAAATTAGTTGTCCATAGTTAGATTATTGATTCCATAATCTACCATGATTTTCTTGATCTCCAAATGAAGTTTTGAAATATAGGATCCTCTAGGTTTACACAAAAATTGATACTCAAATTTTACATGACAAGAATATGTTGATATTCAAAATTTTAATAGATAGATGTTCAAAGTTCCATGCCATAAAACATCAATTACTATAGTCTAAATAATAATTGTGAACTTCAAATATTCAACTTATTTTTTAGTCCAAGTTTAATATATGTAATCAACTAGGATTTATTTTAAACTTATCTTATCTAAGAGATCCAAAATCATAGAAGTTAAATCAAATATATCCCACTAATACTTAGTGTATCAGGATATGACTAATTGGATGCGTTAAATATAGCATGAGGAGCACATCAATAGAGAGAGTTCCAAAGCCTCTAGGCAATCAATATAATGAAATAACAATAACTAGGTCTTATAATATTAGAATTAATATAATATATTATTGCCAAGATAACAACACAAATAAGGAAGATATTTAAAAACAAACTAAAAGTGTAAGGAACCATGGTAGGCAAATGAAGGCCTAGGTTACCTGTGATGGGAAATGATGAGTTTGAAAAACCCTATATCCACACTAAGTATAAGTGTAGAAGAAATTCAAACGAGGATTTATAGATTCATTCAAGCTATTAATTATGGAACTTATATCTATTAAAATGAAAGAGCTAGGGTTAAAATATACTTACCTTGAACAAACCTATCAAGCCTCAATCTCCCCCTTGGCTAATGGTGTTTTTTAAGAGATTATTGTGTTTATAAGGATCACAAAGGTTGAACCAAGCTCTAGGATAAAAGGGATCCTCATATTACATCTAAGACTCCATAAGATAATTTTTCTTTCTCTAAGACAAGATATAAGTATTGCTTCTCCAAATGTAGACTTAAGTAGAATTGGGAGCAATGACTTTGTGAAAATAAATATTATTCTCTATTGGATTGAAATGAGGAATTGTATATATAGTGATGGATGATCCTAAACCTTCCCTAAGTTTTAGACAATGCCATTAAATAGCCTCAATGTAGTTAATTTTACATTTTAACCTTGAACTAGGTCGATCAAGGCTGATTCAATTATGAAGTGTCTACCATAACTTCAAACTACATTGACCTAGGCTAACTTAGTTTGAAATTTTGTGGGAGATATGGATTACTACATAGACCCGAGCTAGTATAGTTATAAAATATGGGACTTGGTATAGTTAGGGGTTATAATGAGGAAGATTTCTTAGGGGATCAATTATGAGGGAAGTTTAGTGGATGTAAACATGGTAGATAAACAATAATGTCTCTCATGAATCACCATCGGTATGCCCACTTCTTTCCTATTACACCCTTTAAGGTGTCCACTCTTATATATTGAAGCTTGATAGGTTGATACAAGAGATAAATCATCGATAAATGATCAAGGTTGAAAATATTATGTGTATACATATACCCCACTCAAAGCTCATCATGTGTCCCCAAGGTGTAACATGGGAAGGTGCTTCAAGAAAGAAAACATAGCAACACACTAACTAAGCTAACTCAAAATGAAATACTGAAAGGAATTCTAGAAGTGAAATAATTGAAAAGTACCATGTACATACCTTGACTTACCTTTATCATTAAATGGTCACATGTTTTATTTCTAATCTTGATCATGGAGGGTGTAATAACTGCATTGGACAAACCATAGGGATATAAGGCTAGAGATTAAAACAAACAATCGCATGAAAATCAAAGTAAATGAAAATTTTCATTAAAAAAATTATGCAGTTATAAAATTAGTAATCCAAGATGTGACAAAAGCTAAGTTAGGACCAAAAGACCAAGATAAATGATAAAAGAGGGAAATTTAGGTAACCAAAAAGCCAAGGCTACTACTAATCGATAGACCTAAAAATGTATCCAAAATAAGAAAATTAATAATCTAGATCAAACTAAAGAATTATGAAACAAGAAAATGTAATAAATATCAATGTAAGAGAAGTAACAATCCATACTCAAACAAATATGGAAGAATAGAAAATATAAACAACATTGATGAAAGAGAAGTAACAATCCATACTCAATCAAAGATGAAAAATAAAATATAATTAGAGAAATAGGATGAAATGTCCCATAAAAAGGTGAGAAAAATCTCAAAGTCCCAAATATAGTTAATGGAAATCTGAGAAAGATAAGGTAATAATTAAGAGACCATCACAAAAGAACTTGAAAATGTATCTTTTATTCTAGTGATAGATAAACTAAAACTATTGTATTCTGAACATGTTGAAAAGAAATGGAGAGTACGAAGTATAGAAATTGGGAAAATATTTATAATCACACTTGATTTTGAAGGGGGAAATAAAATGGGTGGTGGGGGAAAGAGAGTGGTGCAAAGGTGAAAACATAGTCTTTACTAGAAACAAGACACTCATATCAAGTTGGTGAGACTAATATAATTTTAACATTAGTGACCTTTAGAGAACTTGATCAAACCATACAAGTTTGGGATAACTAGTGAATTATAAATATCATCCCATGAAGACTGGTATGCATGAAATGTAAAATAGAACTACCTTACCACAACATGTTTCAAGTTCCTCAGACCCGTTACAGAGTCATCAGTCTACTATGAATATTGAGTACTTGCATGACAAATTAGGTGGCACTATGAATATATATGATAATGAAACCTCATATCCCAGTCTACTATCCTACCAAATGTCAATGGATCTCAAATCTATCATGAGGCCAACTATGAATTTTGAAATTCAACTAGGAGAGGATATGTGTCGAATAAGGATCACATATTTTGGTGTGATCTTAATTTTGAGTTTATTTTTGCCTTTTAATCATTTCATATTTCTTGTATGATGTGGATTTTAATTTTTGTAATTTTTTCTATGTTAGGTGTGAAGTCACTATTCACAATCATTATTCATAGTCACTATTCATGGTGATGTGGCATGTTGGTGATGTGGATGGTTAGTGATGTGGATGATTGGTGATGTCTTAGGGCTCATGGAGGGTCTTTCACATGTGATTAGGTTGATATGATGGGAGTGGGGTGTAACACTCCACCAAGGCACATGGGTTTTGTCCTTAGTAATGACATGGGTTTGTCATGTGATGAAAAATACAAAGGATTAGGTATGGGTCAAAATTTTAAGGGACACAATGGTTCATGTGTGGAGAAAGTCAAAAAGTGATTGTAACACCTTTTGGACTTTGGTGTGCACATGGAAGAAGAAAACAAGAATTTATTATTGTTGATTGTCCTCACATTGGGAGTGGGAGACAATGTTTGGAGTCACATGGAAGTGGCTTGGATATTTTCTAAATTAGATGGTACACTTGTTTGACCCTTAAAAATTTTATGATTAATCACTAGTGCTCACACATAATGTGGTGAATTTGTTGGTCCACCTATGATGTTACTCTCTCACTCTCTCTCTTGTTATAAATTCTATTTAAGCATGTTTTATCTATGTATTTATTATCCTTAGATAGATCACTCTTGGATCCTTGAAATATTGGGCTTGCATGCTTATAGAGAGGTAGAGCCTGGAGGCCATGTTATTTGGCTCACCTAGATATTTGGGTTGTAAGCATCATGCATGCTTTTGTAAGCATGGATATCCTTCAGGTTAGAGGTTATATCCTGGAGGCATAGTATGCTTTTTTCACCTAAGTGATTGGTTTGTAAGAACTAAAAAGAGTTGCTAGAGGAGATATTGTATAAGAGAGTTGTTGAAGTAATGAATTCTAGAAGCTATCATTTTCCCCATGGTTTTTCCTTGCACATTGCAGGGTTTCCATGTACATCTTGTGTAATGTGTTGATTTTTGTCTCTTAGTTTTTCTACATTATTTACTTTCACGATAGGATATATCTTATTGATCCTAACATGTGGTATTATATCTATTTTATTCTTAATAATTGGTATCATATCCATGGTGAAAAACTCCATGTGCGAGTGTTTTCTGTTGTTGGCTAGTTTGTGCAAGTGGAAGCTATTATGATAGGAGGAGATACTGAGCTGAACATGAAAAACAATTGGCAAGTATCTCTCTATGGAGGTGGAGGATCTCTTGGCTAAGATCATGTTCTCTTCATGTTGATGATGATAAGCCCACAAATGAGTGGGGGAGAAGCTTAAAAAGCTTTACCAGATGGGTCAATACCCTACACATTATTCCTATTGAAGATGAAGTAACTATATAGCTTGAGGAGCATGTTAGTCTCCATAGGTGGAGGCTTAGGACAAGGCATGACCTTATTGTTGTTATTGTCAATAAACAAAATGGGTGTATGATGTGGTAGCCTACTAACCACATGTTGTTAGTTGAGATGTTGAAGATAAAAATCCTTGCAAATAAAGGAGGTATAAATAAATCAAAAGTTTTACATGTTTTGAAGTAATTGAGGATGAGGAAGATGAAGATGCATATAAAAAATTGAGACCTAATGTTCCCAGAATGAGAAGGTTGTGTATTTGGATATGTGGTAGAATAGTTTGTCAAAGTTGAAGCTACAGTTTGAAAACTCCAAATTTGATGCTTATTCGCTGAAAACTAGCAATGTCAGCATGTCTATAGGGGTGGATAATGTCTAGGTCTAGGTTCAATAGTGTATCTTAAATATCAACGTTTCATAGACACTATATTTTTTTTGTAAGAAACACTAACAAATAGGGATCCTAAAATACTATAATACAATAAAATATAATAAAAGACCTCCACATTATTGTATAGGGTAAATAAGGGAGAAGATGATGAAATAACCTTGAATTATTGATAGCTGACAAAGGGGTTAGGCTAAAAAACTTAGTAGGTGCATTAGTGAACTGAGTAGCATGATGACTTCCCTAGAGCTATAATTGGTCCAATTGTGTCATGTTTGTCATGATTGGTAGTTGAAGGCTACATGTAGAAGAACAACTAATACATGGTGTTCTTGAAAAGATAAGGCAAGTGTTGACCATAACTCAGGGTGATAGAGTGTTGTACATATGGTTGTGGTGTTGGCCTGGTAGACTAATGTATGTAGTAACATTGGAGGCACATGAGTTGATGTTTTAGAAAAATTTGGTAGGGTAAGATGAATTTTGGATGTGGGCTCAAAAACTAGGTAGGTGCAGTGATGCATCAAGTAGCATGATGACTTCTTAGGCACTGTGATTGGTCAAGTGAACTTATGCCATGTTGATAGCTTGGTGGATATGTGGAGAAGTTTAGTTTTAAATAATGTGAGATATTCTCTCCTCACTACTATCAAGAGTGTACATATACTTATTTTTGTTCAAGGAGTTGGAGTAGCATGATTCCTACATGGTGATCTCTCTTAGGGAGAGATAGATATAAGGATGAGGCAAAAGTGTTGTTGGTTTGCATATTGAAGAAGTCATTATATGTGTTTCCATTGAAATGTTTTGAGGGAGTATAATATATTTAGTAACTTCATAGAGAATCAAAATGTTTATTAGAATTTGATGTTATGTGTTGTTGACATGTTAGATGTAGGCCCCAACATGATCACTATTTTGATGGCTCAATGACTAGGAAATGATGAAGGTGATAGGAGAAGAAAACTAAGGGTGGAGATGCACAAGGATGGGAAATAGAGGAAGTAACCCACTTATTTAATTATGAGTTGTTTTCCCAATAGTGTCTTAGAGGAGGAGAAGATATGTTGTGTCTTGTGTATTGGATTCATCAGGAGTAAGAAGCCTCGTGATTCCATGGTGACCATTAAACTAGATGTTCCCAATTAATGGGAGTTGTGATTGATTTATGGAAGAATCACGATATGAGGATTGGTATATGGAGAATTTATTTGTCATTCAGTGCTGAAATCTACTATGGTGGAGCAAATTTTGACAAATCTAGTCAAGGCAAATAATTTTTATCAGTGCAACCAAACTTCTACTAGGTTTGTGTCAGGGTAGTAGTGAGCATAGATGGATAATTAGTTGAAGAATACTTACATGTGGTAAAATCCTATGTATATTGACTTTAAGTGGGATTATGTTAGGTGTGAAGTCACTATTCACTATCACTATTCATAATGATGTGGCATGCTAGTAATATAGATGGTTAATGATGTGGCTAATTACTGATGTGGCAGGCCCATGGAGGGTCTCTTGCATGTAATCAGATTGATGTGATGGGAGTGGGACATAACACTCCATCAAATCACATGGGTTTTATCTTTGGTAGTCACATGGGTTTGTCATGTGGTGAAAAATAAAAAGGGTTAGGTATGTGTCAAATTTATAAGGGACCCAATGGTTCATATGTGTGGAGAAAGTCAAAAGGTGATTGTAATGCCTTTTATAATTTGGTGTACACATGGAAAAAGAAGACAAGAGTTTAATATTGTTGATTTTCCTCACATATGGAGTGGGAGAGTTTAGATTCATATGGAAGTGTCTTGGATATTTTCTAAAGTGGATAGTCCACTTTGTTGACCCTTGCACATGAAAATAGACATTTTACTATTGATCACTAGTGCCCACATGGAATGTGGAAATTTTTTTAGGCCACTTATGATGTTAATCTCTCACTTTCTCTCTTGTTGTAAATGTTATTTAAGCATGCTTTCTCTTTGTATTTATTATCTTTATATGGATCACTCTTGGATCCTTATAATCTTGGGATTGCACGTTTGTAGAGAGGTAGAGCCTAGAGGCCATGTTGTTTGGCTCACCTATATGCTTGGGTTATAAGTAGCATACATGCTTTGTTGTAAGCATGGATATCCTTGAGGTTGGAGGTTAGATCTTGGAGGCATAGTATGCTTGGCTCACTTGAGTGTTTGGTTTTTAAGCACTAAAAGGAGTTGCTAGAGGATTTGTTGTAGAAGAAAGTTGTTGAAGTAATGAATTTTGAAAGCTGCCATTTGCCTTGTGGTTTTTCCTTACACATTACATGGTTTCCACGTACATCTTATGTAATGTGTTCCCTCTTGTCTCTTGGTTTTTTGTAGATTATTATTTTTTGCATTATTTTCTTGCATTGTAGGATATAGCTTATTAATCCTAACATGTAGTATTAGAGTTATTTTATTCCTAACATTCTATTCCTCCATATGGATTCGAAAAACTAGGCATGGGTGCTAAAAATAATTACCACAAGAGAACTTACACTTGGTGGCTAAAGAAGAGAACCTAGAGGCCATGGTGTCTAAGACTCTTAGAGTCACATGATATAAGAGAGTGCAATATTGAAACTGAACTTGGTATGCCCAAGGTGATGTGGATTAAGGGAGATGATGTAAATGAGCATATAATGAGTGGATTACCCCAAATCATAAAAAATATTTTAATGAATATGGTCCAATGATAGGTAGGCATGAATCATCAGCATGAGAAATGGTATATGTGAATGAAGACACAAGAACAGACTATTATAGTTTTACCATAAAATAATATGATTGATTCTAAGTATAGGAAGATGTAACTCTTGACCATTGACTTATCTTTTAGGGAAGACATGTAGCTAAGGTAGGGAGCAAAATCAATCTATAAAGGGAATGAAATGATCAATGTTTAAAAAGAGGGCCTTAAATAACGTCTTATCATGCAAATTAAAAATTAAATAGGTATAAGTAACATAAATGAACCAAAGGGTAGATAAAATGATAATAAGGAACCATAGACTTGAAAAGACTATAAAAAAGAATGTGGGTGCTTATGAGGAAAAGCTAAGTCCTATCTATGGTCTTATGAAGTAAAATCACAAACTAAAAGCTAAGTGGTGAGTTATGAACTAAGGTTAATGTGAAAGAGAAACCCAAAGGTGTGTAAATAAGTGAAGATGATGTTATGCTGCAAGATAGAAACTATAAGTAAGACCTTCAAAAAATGTTAGTTGTAGAGTATATATAAGAATATAGTACAAAAATCATACTAGGAGAGCAATACAAAAAGAACATGTAATCAAGAAAAGTATTTCTTCAAAAACTAAGGATTGTTTGGTTCTTTGAAGATGTGTCCTTCATTAGTTTGTAAGCTATAAGTACTAGGTCAAATAATGTATTTGAATAGGTAAGGACCCTGATACTTTTTGGCATACTTGCCTTCTTTGTCATGGGTTTAATATAACTTAAACAGTAAGTCTCCAACATTATATATACAAACTTTGACTTTATTGTTATGTTTTTTAGCGATGCAAGTTTTGTATAAATGATTATGTTGTAATGCACCCATACGTCACTCATCAAGGAAGTCTAAGGCATAAATATGGGCTTCATGAAGATATTTATCAAGAATCATGCCATGAATAGAAATGCACAAGGAAGGTAACCCAAATTATGGTGGCAAGACAACTTTAGAACCATATACTAACAAGAATGGAGTTTCTATAGTGACAGTATGAATGATAGTATGATAAGCCCAAAGTGTAGGATAAATATTGAGATGTCAACCAGAGTGAGAATATCTAATAGTATTTTGCAAGATCTGGTATATATTTTGTTAGTGGCTTCAACTTGACCATTACACTAAGGATGATATGGCATGGAAAATTTGTGTGTGATTTTGAATTTTGTGCATAGTTGTTTTATGTCTTTGTTTTTGAAATTCTCACCATTATCAAAAATGATGTTTTGAGGAATCCAAAAATGACATATTATTTGATTAAGAATAAATTTTGAAATAATGATTCTAGTAATGTTTACAATATTGAACCCACTTCGTAAAATATTTGGTGGTAGTAATGATGAAGACATGGCCATCATATGATATAGGTCATTTTCCAATGAGATCTAATTCCCACATAGAAAATGGCTAATGAGACTCCATGGTTTTAAGTTTAGTGGGATGAGAATGAATGAGATCATTATGAATTTGGCAAGGATTACACTTTTTATCAAATGTAATTACATCTTTTCAAGAGTAAGCTATAAGTATCCCATGCATAGGAATTATTGGGTTGTAGTGTGTCCACTACAGTGAGCACCGTAAATGACACCATATGCTTGATCAAAAAGGGAAATAAATTCATCTTAAGTAACACAATAGAGAAAGGTACCTTCAACATTATGATAATAAATGATATTATATCAAAGGAAGTATTTGCATGTTTGCTTGTGAATTTGTGTCTTTTCACATGAATCAAATTCTTGAGGAGAAGTATGATGCCCAGTGAATTATATGATGTGTTATACCATGATATTTGTTGAGTAGTGATTACCTTAATGTGTTACATAAGTGAATCCCTCTTTGATTTAAAATTATAATGTGACTTCTCTTTTAAATGAGAAATTGTGAACCATGAAGTGTTTGATGAGGGTGAAAGAGAGAAGCTAATGAAGCAAAAGAATAAATGATCACATTTTATTCTCATGGGATTTATTCCATAGTAAATGATGTGAATTATTTTCAAGAGTGGTAGTAAGTTAATGATATGTGATGATATTTTCACTTTTGTATTGATAGTCTTAATTGACTTGATGACATACTAGTTGTGAATCTCCAAGGGAATGTAAATATGGGATGCATAAATCGATGGTTGCTTTCATCCCTAAGATGAGAGATTCATATTAAACCACATTATTAGTGACTTAAATCTTCCCCAACTCCTTGAATACATTTATCACCATCAAAATAAAGTGTCCAAGTTTATTCATGTAAGTCAATTATAACTTTGGGTATTTTTTCTATGATGACTTTAGATTTGGGTTTAAAGGTGGAAATTTCAAGCTCTTCAATGGATTATGCCTCGAGATTAGGGGGAAATTGTGCAAATAATATTTAAAATAAATATCTTGATTGAGACTTTCAATGTAAAGGATCTCTTCATCAGGGAGAGTGTCCTAAAGTTGATTAGTAACTAGTGTATGTGTGGCAACAAGTTGATCAACAATCACTTGGCCCTTAATTTTTTTGTGTGACAATTTTTAAGTCAAATTCCATCAAGATAACCATCCATTTTATAACTCTATCTCTAGGTAATAAATATTTAGAGAATAAATGGTGAAGCAGATTAGAATGTATAATAACATAAGTAGCTTGATAAAGCATATAATGTCAGTTTTTATATAGTGAAATAGATAGTGAAATAATCATGTTTAAATTTTGTGTAACATGTTTTAGAATATATTAAAGCATGACTGATGTAATATATGGAATATTTACATTCTGTTTCATCTTGTTGAGTGAGCATTCCCACAACTGATATGGGGGTAGATGAAGTATACAAGATGAGAGGGCTATCATTAGAAGGTGGTCAAATATTAGGAGGATGAAGTAATGATTCCTTTATTTTATCAAAATATTTTTGACATGTGTTGGTCCATTTAAGAGTAATACCCTTCTTAAGGAGTGAATTTACTAAATATATGTTGTAAGCCATCTTAGGAAGAAATCATCAGAATGCCATGAGTTTACCAAGATATGTTTATATATCAATAATGGAATGAAGAATAGTCATGTTGACTATAGCTTTGATTTTATAGATACATACATCAATCCCTCTAAGGGAGATTGAAAATCTTATGAGTTTTCTAGAAGTAACACTGAAAACACATTTATAAGGATTAAGTCTAAATTTTAATTTATGAGTTGATATAAAATGATAACAAGTTTGTGAAGATGATTTTTATGATGCTTTGATTTTGAAATAAGATCATCACATACTTTTCATATATTTTATGAATGAGGTCATGAAAAATATGGGTCATTGCACATTGATAAGTAGATACAAAATTTTGAGTTTGAAGGGCATTTTAACATAACAACAAGTTCCCTATTCCTAGTGAAAGTAGTTTTATGTTGATCTTTAGGAATGAAATGAATCTGATTATATACTAAAAAATCATCCATAAGAGATAACATTTCATATACATCCATAGAATCAACATGGCATCAATTGATGGTAAAGGAAATTAATCTTTGGGACACTTTAAGTTATGATTACAAAAGTTTATACATATGCAAATGACCATAGTTACTTTCTTGCAACCAGGTATAATGTTGAAAACCCATTCTAATTAATCTATAGGTTTGATGAACTTAGCTTAAAAAATATTGATGATTTCTTTATGATATAGGTATCAATATCAAGAGTAAATTTATGTTAATTTTGATGCACATGTTTTACATCAGTATAGGTGATGATTTTATATATCAAATAATAGGATCAATACTAGGCATGTCTTAATATGACCAAGCAAAGGCTTTGTGGTAAATTTTAAATAATAGGATATAAGTATCATGTTATTCAATATAATGTTATATAGAGAAAAAAATAAGTCAAGGAGTGGCCATGGTACCATAATTGATTGCAAAAATTTATTCAATAATCATGACATTTCCATATTTGAAATGTTGTGGGGTTAGAGGAAGCTTGGAGATAAGATGTGTTTTAGGATCAATACTAGCAACAAAATTATTCAAAAATAAGCATTTTTTTAAAAATATCCATGATCATGATGTTGGCATGGAAGTTGAGGCTCTCTATCATGAATTAATTATAATATAACTTCATCACTAGGAACTATGGGTAAAGCTACATAGTATTCAACACCTACTTCAAGATCCAAATTTTGATTAAATTTGTTGTCAAACTTGGAATGTATTTTTCACATAATAGCAGGCTTAGTATCTAAGGTAATGTTGGGAGGTTTAAAGGCATGCATAGCTTTTGATTGGACTGTATCAATATGATTGATACAACTGGGTATAGTAATGGAAATGAAATTATCTTGGGTTGTCTAGAAATAAAAAGAACATGATCAACCATATTGAATTGGTCAATATAAGCTACTGGAAGTGATTTTGAAATAATTATATCAAACCAAAGATTGGTTGTGATTGATGCAATTGGAGACTAATGATTGAACTATGTAAAGTTGGTCAACACAATCAAAAATATGATAAACAATGTGAACACTATTGATCTAGTCATTCATTTTGATATTTGAAAAAGTGGGATGAATGATATCAAGTTAATCAATACCATCAGATGTATTATTGAAATTTATTATAAAACCCATAAAGTATCTATCAAGAGTGGATTAGTAGGGGGTACATAACCTTCAAGTTATGATTCTATATCAGATGATATATGAATGACATGAACATCATGGTTGAAGGCATGTATTTTGGCTAAGGCCTTTTGATAATGCACGACATCCAAGTCTCATGATTGGGCTTAGGCCATAATGTACACATCATTATAAGATGGGGAAATAGTGCATGCATTAGTTTTAGCAGGGATATTGATAGTGGATACACTTATGTTATTGAAAGTATGAGGATACTTGACTAATGGATCTTAAAAAGAGGATTCATATGCATTACATAGGGGAGGACTATCAGTAATATCATCAATTATGGTAATGGTGAAATATCATGGAAACAAAGGAGGGAGAAATTTTGATATATAGGGGGTAATTGAGTGATATTGAAAATATTTTGAAATTCATCGGGTTTGTCATCATCAGAATCTACAAGAATGACATGTGAATTTGAATGCATGTTGATGAATTCAGGTAGAGGAGGAATATTAATATGATCAATCATAGGAATGTGATGTTAAGATTTATGATTTGGAAGTTGGATGCTCAAAGGGTTTGGATATGCTTCATGCTTATAATGTTTGCCATTATGGATAAATTTAATACATTGGTTACCAGAAAATGCAATATCTCTTATACAATGAGTCCATGGATGACTTAAAAGCATGTTTTAAGATAAAATAAGATCAAAGACCATAATTTTGGTTTGAATTATTTTGGATCCAATCATGAGGGGAACCAAAATACAACCAAGTGATTTTTGGTTGGTTTTACCAAATCCAAGACAAGTAAGGTGAGTTTGTTTAAGGTTTTCTTTAGAATATCTGATTTGTTGGATTAGCCAAAGTGAGGTAACATTAATACCTGAACCTTCATCTACCTATAATATTATAATTAAGGTATTATTTATTCCAATTTTAACAAAAAAGGGTGGATCAACATCTCAGAAAATAATTTAATCATTAATCATATCGTATCTAAGGAATTTTATGGTGGGTTTCATGGAAGAAGAAATAATTTTAATAGCGTGAACTTATGTAGGTGGGGGACCATAAAAAGATAAATTAGGTATCTTAGAATCTTTATATGGAGTATCTCCAATGTCTTGCACTTGTTGCATAAGGAATTTGCAATGATAAGGAGAAGTTATGACTAATTCCATGAGTGTAATTTTACATAACATAGATTTAAGCTCATCTAGAAATTTCTAGTGGGGTTTGGAAGACGAGTTAACACAAGGCTTAGTTTGATTTAAAATGGTGTAGGAATGGAAGAACTAGGTTGAGGTTCCACTTATGGGGATGGCTTGTTGAGCCTATTTCTGACTCGCCCCCCTCTTTTTCATTTTTAAAGCCAAGAGTTTTGAACGGATTATGTCATATTGATGACTTTTATTGTAACATTTAAAACTGATAACTAGGGGTCCTAGTTCATTACATCATTTAAATATGCATTATTATGATGAATGTTTGTTACGACCTTTACATTTAGTAAAAGTGTTACTCTACATTTTAAGTGGTTTTGAAAGCATTTAATGGATTTAATGAAAAAATAAGCATGTATATAAATCAGCATGGAAATAGTTCTTTGATCATATGAATCATATGAGTATAATGCTAATGATCAAATTTGAGATCAAGTTTGTGATTAGTTATGATTGGATGCACAGCTTGATTGATAAGTGGTATTTTTTATCGTCAAAAAATATGTTAAATAATGGGTAATTAACATTATTTATATTAAATAATGTTAAAGTTTCAATATAAGTTAACATTATTTATATTGATTAAACTACAATGTTTTAGGTTTTATTTGTATAAAAACCTAAATGTTTCTAACATTAAGATCGAAAGGTTAAATGTTAAGGACCCATGAATGCATTTTGATAGTAATGTTGCATATTTTTAAAATTGTCAAATACCATTAGACTTAAAGGTGATAATGCTACTAAGGACAAAGTTGATCGGTTGGGATAATTATCTAGGGGTTGAATACTAGCATACCTATGAAAAGTGATAGTAAAACCTAGGGTGGTAGAATGAAATTTAATAATGATTACGTGTTTAATGTTGACTACGGGTTCAAAGAATTAGTTTGGCAACATTCTAAATGATAAGTTATGTGAATTTAATGTTTTAATGATATGGAAAATAAGTTGGGATTTGTATTAAGCTTGTAGAATTTATGGTATTAAAGTATGAAGTACGTGCATCATAAAAAAAAATTAGCAACCAATTTGGTAGAGGTTTTGGTCATGATTAAATTTTTCAAATTGCTATAGAGCTAGATTGGTTGGCAGTAAGATACTGATAAATATGATATCCAATGTCATTAAGACACATTGTCAAAGCAATTATTACAGATCAAAACAATACAAAAGGCTTTTTCATTTGGTTCATTTTCATTCTTGACATGCTTGAAGTGGAAGCAAAATTTTGGAAGTTATGAGAAATTTTGATAGCTTACAAAATTAGGTAAGATTTTTGTTTCTTGTCATCTCCAGTGTATGTTTTGAATGGTGTAGATTAATTTGATAAATTTTTTAATCATACAAAGGTGTTTTGGTGTTCATATTTAAAGCATGAAATTTGGTTTTAAGTTTCAATCTGAAAGGCATGCTATTTGGTTTTTGATGGTGAATATGAGATAAATAATTAAAACACATGTATGCCAAACTATTTGTTTTGTTGATATTAGGGTTTTTAATAATTTATATGACAATGGTTGATTACTGATAATTTATATGGCACATAAATTATACATCTCTTAATTATGTTATAGAGTTTTTTTTTTTTTTTTGATACGGGTGTGTTTCCTGTCTATTGTGAATTCAAAAGAATATAAACTCTGACAATGTATTGTTAATTTTTTAATATGATATATATACAATCAAAGGCTTACTTGGTTGTTGCAATTTAATATTAGTATTTTTAGTTAAGCCATGGTACATTTTTTTTGGTTTGGTTAGAAATTTTTGATGGCAGGTTGAATAAGTTGGATTTTATTTTTGAAAATAGTCTTGAGATTATACAGGGTTTTAGATGGATTGGTTGAAATTTATGTATAAAGGTTTTGAATAAGAAATAAAAATTGCTTGAAATATTGTAGTTTCCATATAATTTTAGTAAACATTTATGGCTAAAATAATTGTTTATTTAGCATAGTTATCAAGTTGAAGAGAAAATTTGTTCTTCAGTTAGTAACATTGAGCTTTGGTCAGTTTGTTATTCATAGTCATTTGAAAAAAGTGAGAAATAGATTTCTACATTTAAGCAGTTTGTAGAATTATTTAATATCGGTTTCAAAAAGAAAATTAGTGGTTTAAATAGATTTGTATATCATTTGGTTTTTTAGCACTATTAATTTAGATAAATGACTACAAGGGGTGATATTAGGATGAAATTGGAGGGGATAAATGAGATTAAACAAAATAGGTGAAATTAGTGTCGATTAATAATAATTTTAGTGTTATTAAATGAAGTAAAAAAATTTAGATGTATACAGGAGTAACTAAGGGTAATTTTCTTGAGCATATTGTTTCGAAATAAGGAATTAAAATTGATCTTGAAAGAGTTGAAGTAATTCATAAATTATCTTTGCTAACTAGCAAGCTTGGAGTCCATTCTTTCTTTGGCAAAGTAAACTTTTTAATAAGGTTTGTACCTGAATTCACAAAGCTCACAAGACACATTTTTGATATGATGAGAGGTAAGCCTTGTTTTAATTGGAATAATAAAGGAAAATATGCTTTTGAAAATATAAATACCATGATATATTTCGTACCTACTTTGGTATGTCTAGATTTCAAAAAAGCCTTCATTATATATTGTTATTCTTCTAACCACAATTTGTCAACCGTTTTGATTAAGAAGAATGATGAAAGAGTTTAATCAATAATTGCCTTTATGATTTTTGGTCTCAAATATTATGAACTCAAATACTCTTTTGTTTAAAATCATGCATATGTTGTTTTCAAAGAGGTCAAACAATTTAGATACTACATTCTAAATTATCACTCTATCATAATGGTACCTAATGCAACTATAAAATTCATTTTGACACAATAAGGAGTTGGTTCTAAAATAGGCAAGTGGATTTCAAAGGCTTAAGAATATGATCTAGAAATCAATCCCACTAAGCTAGTTTGAGGCAAAGGATTATGTTAGCTTATGGCATAATAAACTGATACCAAATAGTTTTTGTTCTAACTTGTCATTAGTACTATTTTTTTATTCCACAAATGAATGGTACTCAAATATCACATGTTTATTAACATATAGAGAATGTCATATGCATTTAGTGATAAGCAAAGAAGAACTATAAATTTGAAATCAAGTGAGTTATCTAGAATGACACTTTATTTAAAAATAATATTTACAATTTATTTTTGAGATGTGTGGACAAAGAACAATAAAAGAAACTTATTTAGACACTTCATGATAAATCATGTGGTAGTCATTTCTATGCATCAATAACAATGTATAAAATTCTAAAAACTCATTATTATTGGCCATAATTGTTCAAGGTTGCCTATGAATGGTTGATAAAATATGAAGCTTTCCAAAAATTTGTTGGTAGGTTAAGACTTGAAACATTCCCACACAAGCTAGTTGTAATCAAAGAAACCTTTCAATAATGGGGGTTGGATTTCATCAAAATGTTAAATCCTCATTTAAGTGCTAACCATACACATATTTGCACAATGAAATATTATTTAACGAAGTGGTTTGAGGTAATTATAGTTAAGCAAACAACTTTAGAGGTTGTTTGTAACTTTATTAAAGAGAACATACTAGTAAGGTATGACATCCATCAAAATATTATGATTGATAATGCATGAAAATTTTCTTTAGTAGAGTTATTTGGGTTTTGTTATGGGTATGGTATTTCTTTGTCCCATTCTTTGCACTATTATCTACAATGAAATGATCAAGCCAAATACAATAATAAGAATATTGTCACTATCATCTACAAGTTCATGGATGAAAATCAGAGAAATTGGGATAAGAACATGTATGATGCATTATGAGTATATCACATTACTTCTAAAAGAGTCATTAGAATGTCTCCATTTCAATTTTTATATAGAATAAATGTTATGATACCTATAACACTTGAACCACCTACATTGAAATTGGCAAGAGAAATTGAAAATAATTTTTTGAGAGCTCACAAGATAAAATAATTGTGTATTTAAACAAGTTTTAAGAGGAAAGAATGCAGGTTGTGGTCAAAATTTTAGAACATCAAGTTCAAGTCAAAATATTGTTTGACAAAAAAGAAAAGAGAAGGGATTTCCTAGTTGGAGATATTTTAATCCTATGGGAAATAAGAAGAGAACCTTAAGGAAGCCACTATAACTTTGATTCATTTTGGATGAGTATGTTCAATATCAAGCATTTATACAAGATAACACATTCTAGTTGGCTTACTGGGATGGTATGCATATTACTTTAGCCTATAAAGGGTAGTATTTAAAGCACTATTTCAAGTGAAATCAAGTTATCCCCTACATATAAATAGGTGAATTTAGGATTTTTTTTATTCCCTTTCTTGCTCTTTTTTTGTTTGTACTTTTTGGTCATGTTGTCCTGATTCCTTGTTCCCTATAGTCTTTTATTTGTTCTCTCTTTGTCTTGGTCAGGTATATTTGTCAAAATATTCTCAAATTGAAGTGACTACATTATTAAATGAGTTAAACACTTGTTTGTGAAACCATAGTCTAGGTTTCTCCTTTGCAATGTATAGTCCAAGTCCCCGATTAGAGCCAATTGTTATTACCAAAAAATTAAAACTTTAAAGTCTCTCAAATTTTGCATTATCTTGATCACATATTTGAATAAGTCAAGTCATTTTAAACACTCATGAATTTTTTCCCTATCTTAGACTCCATGGGAGTTTTCATAAGTCTTTTTTATAAAAAATTCTAAGTTCAAAATCTTATAATGTTAATCAAGTGTTTTTCCCTGATTTGGTTTTTGAGGAATTCAAAATATTTAATTGGGTTATTTTTCCCATATAAGGTTAAGTATTTCAAAATAATTTTACACAATGTTAATCAAACTTTGAAGTCTAATAGGGTCTTGGGAGTTTTCTAAAAAGTCTTTTAATACTTATCAAACTTCAAAAGTTGATTAGGTCTATGAATCTTTAATTTATCCACCATAGTGCTAATCAGAACATTTTCCCCAATAAAGTCTTGAAATCAATATAAAGTGAATCTCCATAGTATTAATCAAACACGTTTCATTGATTAGGTCTATGAATGAATAAAGGAATCGTTATAATTATTGATTGGGTTATGTTCCCTGATTGGGTCAAGGAAAACTACAAGTACATTTCTTAATGTAAATTAGGATTCAAAGTTCAAATCGGTTGAGATTTTCAAAAGGTTTCCATGTAGTTTTAATTGGGTAAAAAACCCTAATTATGTCTTGAATATTTAAATCTAATTTAACCAATGAAAAGCATGATTTTTCACCTAAATAGGTCTATGGGATTCCAAAATGTGAACATGGTCTTAATAAGGCATAAACTCCCAACTAGGTTTGTAAAGTCACAATAAAGTTTAAAATTAGTATAATTGGGTTAAGAATCCCAATTAGGTATTGAAAATATTGATGAAGCTTATAAATAACTATGGCTATTCAATTCAAAAATATATTGAAATAAGATAGAATGAGCTAACCTAAGGCACATCATTTTTGGCTGTTAAAACTCAAAAACTACTCATTATTTCTCATTTTGAACTTATTTTTTCTTTCAAAGTGCTCGAAAGGTGTCAAGATATAATACGATAGAAATTTATTCATATTTAAGGTTATCCTACTAAAACATTTTATTTTTATCTATATTTCCATGGTTGACTAAGATTTTTTATTCTATCTCCCATTAGCACTTAGCTAGGGTAACCTATAGAAAAAAATCTCATAAAATCATCACATAAAATTTCATCCTTGTCTAAATTTTCATTCCCCCTTGGATATCTTCTTAACCCTAGTGATAAATCAATTGCATGAGTTTAAATACTACATTGTGAGCAAACCCTAGTATTTCCTCTTGTAGGCAAACTTTGAAAGAAATACCCAAAAATTGTTTCAATATTTATAACCACTATGTATAATCTAATTTACCCACAAAATTATTTATTACCTCATGACCTTGCCTTCAAAAAATTTAGATTCCTTGCCCAAATTTCTATTCTCACAATTGTGCCTTCAAAAATGAAATTCAAGTACATGGGCTATGAGCCTATGTCCTTTCTAGATAGATATATATATATATATATATATATATATATATATATATATATATATATATATATATATACTATCCAAGATTTTTTGCCCCATTTTGGTTATTTTTTGAACATCCATTATTTCTTAGAACTCATCAATGTCCATATGTGTCATATTTGTATCATTGACATTAGCTATATATATATAAATATATATATATATATATATAGCTAATGTCAATGATACAAATATGACACATATGGACATTGATGAGTTCTAGGAAATAATGGATGTTCAAAAAATAACAAAAATGGGGCAAAAAATCAGGCTTGCACATGTTACTACTTTTAGTGTGAAGATTTGTTGCTTGCATATGCAAATAAATATGATATATAGAAGAGGGAATTAATAAATACAGATGACCATTTAATTTCTAAATTGGATACACTTTCCATAGGTATTACCTTTGGCATTAAACCTCATGATTAAATAGCAAACATTGACAAAAATATTGCTCAATAATTTTGGGTTCACAATCAAGAGAAATGTGAAAACATGTTGATTCAAACTTGGTTAAAAAAAAAAGATAAATCCCAAGATTTCCAAAACCCTATACAGGTCTGATTTTAAATAAGAACTAACATATATAATCAAATTATTTAATAGAGTCATGGGGATTGAGACAACTAACTTGTTTCATACATGGATGTGTATTTTTATCAATACCATATGTTTGAGGAAACAATTCATTTATTAGGATCAAATAATTAGTGATAAAATTCAAGAGACATTGACCAAGAAATAATCCACCCATGAAATCTACATGAATTTGTACTTGGTTTACTCTATTTCAAGCCTTAGAACTTGGTCATGCTTGAATGAAGAGAAGATAAATGTCCATGGTGCACTGGTATATGATAAGTTTCCCTAGCTCACTCATGAACATGGTAAGAGTCATTTCATAAGGGTGAATGATACATTCACCATGATGTTTGTCATAGCTTTGGAAGGTAATCTTGTGGTTAGGACATCTAATGAAGTAACAACATTGATCAAAAAATATGGGAGCTACTGCATCTAGCTCCTGAAGTTCACTTATATCTGAGTTGGTGGTTTTGAAGGTGTTCCTTACATGTTACCAAGATATCCAAGTGATAAGATGATTTTGATTGATCTTTAAAAACAATTGAGTGAGGTACTTAAGAAATGGACCACACAACATGTCAAAGGAATTTATTTTCTGATTGATATTGGTTATTTCATTTTCAAATCAGCCAGGGATGCCTCTAATATTGTGAGATTAATGGTGGACTTATTGATGTAGTTGAATACAAAAATACTTACTTTTTGATAGTAAATTTTTTTTGAAAATAACCTTAGGTTGGGTTTTGGCTATATGCACATCCCAAAAATTGAAGATTATTGGGTAGATTGTGAAGATGATTTTGAAGTTAGAAAAAGGGATTGGTCAAGGATGACTTTAGAACAGATAAAATCTTTTAGATTGTAATGATGAACTTTAGATTTTGAAGAGGATGGCACTATTATTATGGATACATTTTTTAATGATAAAATATATCTCATAACAAATCATTCAATCAATTTCTCAATAAGATAATTGATAGATATTGTGAAATGCTCATAAAATGTGCTATTGAATTCAAGGGCCTGTTATAATAAGAAAATAAGAGAACCTGCTTCTATAATATATTCACAAAGTGAAGGGAGTTTGAAAGGATAAAAATAAACCTCTTCTACCTCAACTACTCAATCTTATAGGACTAAAAATATCTATCATAAATATAGTCTTGCTACAAGTGGAGGAGGAGATGAAGAAGATCCAAACAAAGATAAATTTCTTAAGTAAACATGTGAAGTTGATTCACTAAGGTAAAAGCCTCTTGTAAAGATATCTCTTCTTTCTGTTGCTATGAATTCACTCAATATTTATCCTTCGCTACTAATTGATAATATTACCCCAAAAAAATGGCCTTTGATCCAGGTATTGTGCGTTAATCTATCATCTCATCTCCCATGAATCAGTTTATTTTCTCTCCATTATAATAGTTTCCCCATATTTTTTCTCCTTTTCATGCACCATCTTCACTTTTGGTTCCTACTCCACCTCCTCTTCTACCCATTTTATCCACTGAACAAGTTGTTTCTAGTCACCAACTTATTAACCCTAGATCTACTCTTGTCTCGCCTTTGCAACTAGCTTATTTATTACCTACTTTTGTATCCTCAAGCACTCGATTGATTACTTCTCAAGGAGATTATTCATGAGTACAAAAATTAGTAAGCAAGAAAAAAACCTTGGTCAATCCTATAAATATTTATTTTAATGTTATTGCCAACCTCATATAAGGTCCTTTAAAGAAGATAAAAGTAAAAATAACTTCAAGGTTAATGATTGATTCTTTAGGAGCACATTCCATAGAAATTTCTCAACTTATATTAAATATAAATCAAGATGAGATGGTATTGGATAGATATAACATCATCAAGATAGATCTCAAAGAGTATGCCCCTAAAGGAAATATTCATAATTTCAAAGTGATTGCAATAAAGTTGATCCAAATGACAGAAGAAGGAATGCAAACACAAGAAAAATTAGAAGAAAAGGCAAGTATGATTTCAACATACATCAATTAGATTTTAAATATAGGAGAAACTTCCCAAATAAAATTACTCCAACTATGTCAATTATTCTTGCAACTACACCAATGTCAACTTATATAATAGAAATTGATAAAGAAATGGTTACCAAAATATGCAAGTATAGCAACCATGGTAAGGTTATGGAATATTGGGTAGAGCATTTGCTTATTGATGGCATGAAATTTCTTGATGAGAAATATAAATCTTATGACTAGATCAACCCTACACAAAACAAGATTGGTTGAGAGATTATAGCTCTTGAAAAATAATTTGGCATATGGAAAGTATATACACCTAAATCCACTCACCTTAGTTATTCTACTAATCCTACTAATTATATTAACTAATCCCATTAAATAATTAAATTTTGTTCCCCATCATATGTACCCTACATCATGATAACCTTATTACACCCCCATGACATATTAGTCCCTTCATTATCTCACTAACATCTTATTAAAACATTAATCTTACCTCATTAACTAACTACTTGCCCACTTGCCATTTTAAAATTCAAATATATTCTACCTACCCCACCTTAGCCAACTTATCCCTAGCCTCTCCTACATACCTAGAGCCTTAAACGTCCCTAAAACTCCTAAATAATCCCTATTAATTCTTAGTCAAAATTAGAATTCTCTAAAATCTAGATTTTTTCCTAACTTTCTAAAATTCTCTAAACTGGAGAGTTCTAGTGAATTTAAAATTCATTTAAATCCTCCTCTATCACCCTATAAATAACCAAGCATGTAGCTTCGTTAGATTAATTAGAAAGCTTGAAATCCATTCTTGCATGCATATATCATCTCTCTTAATCCTTCATACTCTTTTGCATCCATTCTAGCATCTGATAAGCCATTTAAACATCCATCTAGAAGCCACCATTATCAAGTAATCCAACAAACAAGTCAATAACCATTGGAGAATCAGTTTGAATATCTTGGAGGGAATCCAAGAGGAGCAAAGTGAAGATAAGAATCTTTTTATAATTATTGATTGCTTTTATATTCTCTCCCTTTGATGTTTTTGTAGATTTTGGGTTAAGTTACTATTTTTAGTACATTAAATCCATAGCTCAAATTTACAAGCATACATTGGTGACCATAGTGGGAGATTCTTTAAAATAACCCTTGTGTGTGTAAGACATGTTAAATCATCTTTTAGGACTAGCTAGAAGAACATTAGGCTCTGAAATTTTAAAATTTTCACATCCCAGATGAAGTGTGATATTACACTATAAATTGATGTTTTGCAGATGTGGTTTTGAAGATCTTAGGTGTGGTTTTGCCTAACTACACAAACTAACCATTAACTATTGACTTTTTTGGTAGTTTTATGTCTTTTTTCAAAATCACTTCTCGATAGGGGCAATTTTGAAAGATAGTTGCAATTTTGTTAATATATTTATGGTTTTGACAAAATATAATAATCAGGTTGATATTAGACATGTTGACATATTTATGGTTTCTATAACTTTGTACTAACCTAGTTATCTTGAAATAATAGGAGTGAAATTCTATCCCTCACATAATTAGTAGATTTTTCATACTAATCAAAATCACTTGTCCCTATTAGTGATATTACTTTTTATCTGTAGCTTTGCTTCTACAAGAAGCGGTTTTGATTTAGGTTTAAGTCACTAACTAAAACTTGTGATTTTTGCTATGTGATAATCTTGTTATCTATGGTTGGTTATTATTTGCTTACAAGGAAGGGGATATTATATCCAAACAAAATCAAATATCCCTAAAATCACCCTTTTGATTATCTTGTGCAATACCACCTGTCTATAGTAGTGATTTTGAATACTAACTATGGTTTTGTAATTATAGAGGCAATTTTGCCAGTAGTTAGATAATAGTTGTTATTAGTCTAGCTTTTGAGTTTTAGCAATAGATATTCATATTTCTAGTTTTATTCACTATCATAAGTACTCTCATTATATCTTTATATATCATGTATATATTGTAAATTTTAAATTATGTAAAACTACTTTTCGATAAAAGTGATTTTGAAAAACATTTAAAAAAAATTGTTCTTGTTCACTTTTTAATAATTTAATGTCTTTATAGGTAAGGAGTAGGCTTTATAAATAATTTTAAACTTATGAACACACTTTATATATATATTAAAAAATTTAGTAGTCTGTACATATATATTTTATGTCTGGAAGCAAACCCACCTCTTAATAAAAGCAGTATTGATTCTTGGAGGTGATTTTGAAATATATCCTATGGTTTTGACTTAGGTTTTGAAATATATTTTCTACCTTATTAACATACATACTTGCTTTAATATATAATAGAATCTCTTAGTATTCTCGAAAAAATAATTTTTCTATTATGTTATAAAATCTTTTATTTTCATTAAGAGTTATAAAACCACATCTCGATAAAGGCAATATTGATTTCCATAAGTTTTTTAACTAACAATAGGCAATTTTTCCCAACCACAAAGTCATAGCTAATTTACTATCTAAAAAACTACATATCTCTCAAAAGTGGTTTTGATTGTCAACTATGGTATTGCATTCTCTGGAATAGAATTTGATATTCTAACTATGTAAAGGTAGTTTTTTAGGTGCAAGATGTTGTTTTGACTAATTAAAAACTACTAATAGTTTTTATGTAGGACACCTAAGTGAGAAGCCCTAAATCAAATCACTAATTATTATTTATTTGTAGGATCAGGGCTTAGTCTAAAATTTAGATATTGAATTTGTGATATATATCTCTCTTTGATTGTTTATGTTTTTATCTCACATAGTTAAATAGTTGGTTAAATAAAATTTTATAGTCATTAGGGGTTGGTGATGTAGATTTGATCACTGTGCATTCAACCACACTCTTTATTCTAGTAGAGCATAAATATCAGGGACAATTGTTGTTAGGCTAAGTGGTTGAGCCCATATAGGTCTTTCATAAAGGGGAAGAGTTGATTCTTTGAACCAAGCATTAAACAACACCATACATGGACTTATACCCCATGTACCTCATGTATATTAGGGATGCCCCTAGAAACCTTATGAAAACCTAGCTTAGGACCTATCGATCATAATAGACAACTTGTTATTTGAGTCAATATCAACTCCCAAGTGACCATCAAGTGTAGATGGGGTTGAGAGGGTTTGGTAGATTTCATAATGGGTCATCGGTCTATAGCCTCACCCATGATGTCATTATATGGTGAAGTCATTAGGTTACACACCCCTTTTAGTTTACTAATACTAGGGATTGTGATTTAATGTGATTGTGTGCATGTTGTATTAGAACCATATTGTTTGTGAGTCAAGTCAGTCGTATCCATTTTATCACCAAAACACCTAGAAAACCCTTAGGATACACTTCCATATTATATCTATAAACTAAACCATTTTCATCTTCATCACATCATCCACAATCTAGAGTATTAGATGTTATCTTAAAATTAAACTATAGTGATCACCCATCACTTTTAATCCTATTCATCACTTCATCCACCACTACCTTGATTATATATTACCAAAATATATAATTATCTTAGGTTTTATCTATCACCCTATCATCTTATCATCCTGCCTATTCATACATAGCACCCATCTAATTGACGTCTTGCTAATGTGAAAAGGCATCTAGTCATCTCATCACTTAGTTCCCTTACTAGGTTGAACCTTTATAAGGTTTTCATGTTGGTTGTATTTGATCAAATTAGTCCTTAATCTCAAAATATAAATCTTATCACATCCATACCAATATCTTGACCACTCTAGTCTAAAATTCAAGACAAGTTTAGTGCTCAAAGTTACACTTCCTTCCATATCATTTCAAATCAACCCCTAACCATATTTACATCACCCTACATTATCTCTCATTCCAATCAAGACCCGTGCCAAAGTTATAAGGTTGGGATAAAGATCAAATTAGGAGGAGGATGTCCTTAGGACACTAGGTGAACAGAGTAGGGATAATGAAGAAACTCAAAGCGATATGCACACTCCTAGAGGATATGAATGTCTCACTAATGACTTCTTCAATAGTGATAAGGCTAGAGCACAATTTGATCAATATATATATGAAAACCATGACCAAATCATTACCCAAGTTATTAGGATGGGGGGAAATTTACCTCCTACATTTAACCCTAGTCTCCTATAACATCTCATTCGACCACCATCTAGACCCAACACTTCACTTTGCCCAAATAATATTTACCAAGAATAGGAGACCTCGAGCTTGTAGATCATGACCAAGAGCTAAAAAAAGAATAAGAACCCCCTTAAAACAATTGTATTAAGGATAATATAAGGATATCTACCTTGGAGGATCACCTAGACCAATTAACCCAACAAATTATCTCCCTTGCATCACAAATACATTCTAAAAACCAAAGGTCCACATCACCTAGAAGAAATAATAGAAATACTAATCTTGGCCCATTAAGACCAAAAAAATCAAAACTCATACTACCAATCCCTTAATGGATCCCTCATTTGCCCAAGAGTGGAATATAATGAAGGAAACTCTTCAGCAGATTGACCCTCACACTCAGGCAATGAGATATAGATATGAAGACTTTTACACATCCCCATTGGAGATGAGCATGTTATAGATACCCTTCTCGACACACTTAGAAGTCCCAAATTTTTATAAATATAAGGGGAGAGGGGACCCATGTGACCATGTTCAAGATTTCTATGTAGTATGTCATGAGGTTGCATATAAAGATGCTTGTCTATTCTAACTCTTTCCCAAAAGTCTCACAAGGCCTGCTTTTGAATGGTTCAGGCATCTATTAAAGGGGTCTATCAAAACTTTTGAGGAATTAACAAAAAAAATTGTGGGACATTTCTCTTTTAATATAGAACATGACATTTCTATAATTGACCTCTACAAAAAAAATAAAGGAATGGGGAGAGTCTAGCATCATTCTTGCAATGATGGAGAAGCATTGCCAGCCAATTCTATTATAGTTCCCCGAAAAAGAATTGGCCAAGATTTTTATTGATAACCTAAATGTTAAATTAAAATATCAATTGCAATTACAGTGTGCCAAATCATTTGATGAGATTATAGATAAGGGTATCTAGATAGAAAAGGCACTTATTAAAATGGGAACAGTCAAATTATATACCTAAAATGAACAAAGTCAAAGTCAAGATAATGCTTTCTTGGGTAAGCCAAAATTCTTCAACAAGAACAAGAATATAGTAATGGATGGTGTTACTGATTCAAAACATGTACAAATAGTACATAAATCTCCCCCCACTACCAAAAATCAAAATATTTCCAATATTACTATACCAAGAGGGAAACTAAAGCCTAGAACAAGGAAAAGGCATATTATTAGTCTTGTGTACCCATCGAAATGGTCCTGAAACAATTATTTATTTCCAATATGATCACTCTCCTAGAGATTTGACCCTTGGATGATAATAAGCCACACCCTAATTAGTACTGAGAAGCTGGGTTTTGCTAATATCATCGATTCAAAGGGAATGATATTGAGAATACATGTAATTAAGGCGTTTCATCCAAGACTTAATATAAAAAGGGGAGATAGAAGTTGGGGGAGAGAGTCAAACAAGTCAATCTAAAAATCAATAATTGGTGGGTATATATCAGGACCCTCTATCAAAGCATGAGCATAAACAGAATAAACCACTAAGGGATCGAGTTCAAGCTTCCACCTCCAACAAAATTGATTACCATTCTATCCCCTACCATTACATTAACACCATCAAAATCAAAGGCCTCCTAGAATCCACAAATTCATCATCCCCCATCCTCAAAATTAATAGGACCATTGTTGATTGTATAGTCACTACAAGACATGGAAAAATCATAGTTTCTAGAGCACCTCCAAAACATCCACCTACTTCTTCATCTCAAAAATTCACCATCCCTAAGAAAGTCTCAAATTCTTCTAATAAGCCATATGATATTATTCAGTAGCTTGAGAATACCCTAGCTCAAATCTCTCTTATGGATTTTCTCAAAACCTCATATGTGCATTAGGAAATACTAAATCAAGTCTTGAATGAATTAAAAGTTCACAGGGATATAGACACAAGTCAATTTTAAGGCTTGGTGGGTCACCTATCTCCATCACAACATATCACTTTCAGTTCCCAGGACATGCCACCAATAGGACCTTCTCACAATTATCCCTTATTAATTTAAATCTCCATCGCCAACCACAAAATCCCATAGGTTCTTATAAATAGATGATTTGCCCTAAATTTGTGTAATATTGATTTTATTAAGAAGTTGGGGTACTTTGAATCTTCACTAGGGCCTACTTTAATAATGATTAAGGCTTATGATGATAATGAGAGGTTGTTTGTTAGAACAATATGTCTTCTTATAACTATGGGACCTTAGTCCAACAAACCTTAATCAATGTAGTGGGCATAGACCTCCCCTATAATATACTTTTAGGATGCCCTTGGATCCATGAGATGAGAGTGATACACTCCACCCTTCACCAATGTCTCAAATTCCCACATTCAGGAATGTTCATCTTATAAAATAAAAACTATGAAATATGTCCACCCTGATAGTCTATCACCCACCTCATCAGAGTCATCAAAAATCAATCACCTAAAGATCATCTCCAAGGGGTGTGGGGAATATGATTATAAAACCATATGTGTAGGAGACCTTCCACTATCCCCACATAGTTATGGGTCCCTAGATATGAGGTACGATAAACCTATTATCTATCAATTTGGGTCGACAACCTTCACAAATGCAAGGATGTTGTCTGAAGAATACTTTGAACATCCTAATGATTCTTAGATCATTCATGAAGATGAGGCCTTATATTTTCACAAGAAAAAATATCCCCAACTTCTGAAAATTATTTAAAACATGAATTATAAGCGTAAAGGACTAGGTCAAGATGAACAAGGAAGGCTGGAACCTATTGGTGTTTAAGAACATTTGAGATGACTTGGCCTAGGGTAAAAACCACTAGGCATCAACCTCAACATTATCACCATGGATATTTATTTAATTCTTGAAGAGTTTACTTCTGATGAAGAAGTCAAGACAAGTTTCATGAAGAGCCTCTATAAAGACCTAGCTACCACAAACCTTTTATTTGACACTGCCATTTCCATTATCAACATCTCCCTCTATTATCCTAAACTAATAAACTAGGATTAGAGGCAAGATCCATCCTTTGATGTGTTTCAAAATGATGAAACTACAGTTGAATATATGGGACACTGAGATTTTATGTCATTAGGAGACCACAAAAAAGGATTCACTATCAATTTAAATAAAATATCCTATTTTGGAGAGTAATAGGAGTCATTAAATCAAATAGAAGAGGAATAATATGATGAAGTTGATCCCTCTCCAAATATAGAAGAAATCTAGCTAAACCCTGATGAATAAAATCTTTATCAAGAGCTAGGTGCAAATATTCTAGAGGAAGTTGCTTTAGGAGAAGAGCTATCACCACCCTCAACATATCTTCAAGATCAGTTACCTTCCCTAATTGAGGAGGTCATATAAATTAATATTGGAACAAACAAAAATCCTAGAATTATCAAACTAGGGGCAATTTTCACTTCTGAGGAATGAAAAATTCTCATTAAGCTTCTTTAGGATTTTATATACTTATTTGCATGGAGATATTCCAACATGCCTGGGGAGATCCTACCTTGGTGGTACATCACTTAGTGGTCCATCCAAATTCCAAACCAATTAAACAAAAGCTTTGTAAGATACACCCCAAGGTGGCATTATTAGCCAAGTAAGCTCTACAAAAATTCTTGGAAGCAAAATTCTTTCATCCCATTGATTATTCTGAGTGGATCTCTAATATTGTCCCTATCACAAAACCATGAGGAATGCATATTTGTTCCAACTTCTAAGATATAAATAAGGCATGTCCCAAAGATGGCTTTCCTTTACCCAGTATTGATATGATTGTGGAATATACCAAAGGATACGAAATGATTTCCCTCATGGATGGCTTTTTTGGTTAGAATCAAATCAAAATTGCTCTATAAAATCAACATAAAACTACATTTATCACTCCATGGGGGAGTTTACACTATCAAGTTGTGCCCTTTGGCCTAAAAAATGCTAGAGGTACCTACCAAAATTCCATGACAGTCATATTCCATGACATGATGCACAATATTATGGAAGATTATGTGGATGACATCCTAGGAGAGTCCAAGCTTAGAGAAGAACATCTAATAGTCCTCAAATAAATCTTTGAAAGGCTCAAAAAATATAAAGTCAGATTTAACTCCAAGAAATGTGTGTACAGGGTCACTTCAGGTAAACTCTTGGGATCCATAGTCTCTTAATGAGGCATTGAGGTAAATCCCACTAAATTCAAAGCCATTGTTTAAATGCCTCCACCTAAGAACCTAAAGCAACTAAGGAGCCTTCAAGGGAAATTATAGGCAATTCATTGATTCATATCTCAGTTGGTAGATAAATGTCATCCCTTTACTCATCTCTTAAATAAAGGAGTTCAATTTGACTGGAACTTGGAATGTCAGCTAGCATTTGATAATCTAAAGTAGTATCTAGTAAAGTCTCCAGTCCTCTCACCACCTATATTAGGAAGGCCATTGCTCTTAAATATCTTTGTTATGCCATGTGTTATAGAAGCTCTCGTAGCTCTTCTAAATGATGAAGGAAAGGAAAGAGCTATATATTATCTAAGCATAACACTTATTTCATATGAGCTTGATTACACCCCTATAGAGAAAGCATGCTTGGTTATGGCTTTTGCCTCATAAAAACTTAGGCATTATATGTTGAATAACCAAGTCAAGCTAATAGTAAAAGTTGATCCAATCAAATACATGTTATCTAAGTCAGCCCTAACAAGAACAATGGCCAAATAGATCATGATGTTAAGTGAATATGATATCATCTATACAAATAAAAAGGCCATCAAAGGGAAAATTATCATGGATCAACTAGCAATATCACCCATAGTACACACAAAACCATTAACAACAACCTTTCCTGATGAGTCTATATTGACAACTAAAGAATCACCTGGTTAGAAGTTATATTTTGATGCATCATTTACCACACATGCGTTGGGAGTGAGAATCCTTTTGGTCACACCGCAAGGATAACTAATTAATAAATCCTTCTAAATCTCTTTCCCATACACTAACAACATCACTGAATATAAGGCATTGATTATTGGGTTACAACTTGCCACCTAGTGGAATATTCAGCATCTTCAAGTCTTCAGGGATTATCAGTTAATTATCAAATATGTGAATGAAGATCTTCAAACCAAGGATGAGAAGTTATTCCAATATAAACAAATGGTTTCTCATTTAAGGTAAAAAATTTAGTTTGTAACTTTTAAATTATTTCCCAAAGGAAGTAACAAAGTTATCGATGTAATGGCCACTATTGGGTCCTTAATAGATCTCCCAAAGGATGTCCTCGAAGGTAATTTTTTGGTCAAATAATTATTATTACTTGTCAATTAAGCATTGGCTCATTATCAAATTTGTGTAATCTTGGATCCCTGTCAACCATGGTACTATGACATTTATTCGTACCTCCACAATAATACTCTTCCACCAAACCTCAATTGTCATCAATGCAAAGCCTTTATCCAATGCACATCCCATTACACCATCCTTAGTAGCATGACTTCTTAGTGAGGCTATGATGGGACCCTATTAAGATGCCTAACATCAGAGGAAGTTTTACTTGAAATCAAGGAGGTCCATGATGGTATTTGTGGAATTCATATCAATGGGATGTCCTTAGCTGAGAAATTACTTTGGATTGGATATTATTGGCCAACCATATATCATGATGCTTATCAATATATACGTAATTATATAGCTTACCAAAAGCATGATAATATCATACATACCCTAGCTCAAGAGCTATAACCTATAATGATCCCATGGCCATTTTTAGTATGGGGATTAGATATTATTAGCAAGATTAATTCTACCTCATCAGACAGCCACAAGTTCATTATCACATCCACAAAGTATTTCACTAAATGGGTATAAGAAATGTTGCTTATATACACCATATGTCTACAAATATCTAAGTTCATCTTAAATCAAATCATTTGCTTATTTAGAACCTCATCCAAAATCATATTAGATAATGACAAATCTTGTAAGAAATAACAGTTGAAAGACATATGCAATTGTTACCATATTAAACAACATTTCTCCATACCCTATTATCCCCAAGCCAATGGACAAGCAAAATCAACAAATAAAACACTTATCAAAATACTCAAGAAAGGTGTTAACAACACTAGGAGAAACTAGCATTTATAGCTATATCCACACTTTGGTCGTATAAAACTAGCATTTAGATGCCAATTGGGGCCATCCCATACTCTTTGGTATATGGAACAAAATCAATCTTGCTAGTTGAAGTTGAGCTCCCCTCATTACAAATATCCTTTTGAGGCATGATAACAAATAATGAGTATAGAAAAGAGTGACTAAAAGAACTAGAATTATTGGATGAGAAGCATCTAAATGATCTTGATCATCTTAGGGCATATGAAAATAAGCTCAAGGGTCAATATCACAAGAAGATCTAGTCTAGAGAATTTAAAATTGGTGATCTAGTCCTTGAATAAATTTAGATAAACACCAATGTCGAGCATGAAAAGAAGGGGAAAATTTGAATCAAATTGGATTGGGCTACATGTTATTATTGCTAAATTTAATTCAAGGGCATACAAATTAGCCACTCTAGATGGTGATAAGCTTGATAAGCCCATGACCATTATGCATTTGAAACAGTTTTATACCTAGAGGGCTCAAAAATTCTTCCATCCCTAAGACCCCACACTTGGGGCACTTTTATCTGCTACTACTTCACTTCCCATCATTCTCCTTCCTATCCCATCCTCCTATCTTTTCCACTCACCTTCCCTATGACCCTGATCCTAATAGTGGGTGTAAAGATATATGCTTTACCAATCAAGAGATATGAGTTTTGACAATAGGGAAGACTAATGTTGAAATTATGAAAGGGGATAGATGTTGAAGAGTCATCTAGAACATCTAATCCACTTTAAAAACTAATAGTTCCTCCTGACATCCCAGTCCAAATCAAGATCAAATTCTCCTAGATGACTCTTCTCCTTATCAACCTCAATTGCATTGAGCTTTACTCATCCCCATTCATTACCCTAATCATACATTCACTTATACCCACTAACCTCATTATTAAATAAGGGTCATATAATATTTTTCCTTTGAGATGTGTATTTGTACATAACTGAATCCTAAAAGTTTTTCCTAGTTCTTAGGACAATCATTATATCCAATTTGATCCTTGTTTTAACTGTCACAAACATTATTGGGCCTTATTATCTTTGATCAATATTCTAGGGTGCCTCATAAATATCCCACTTTGCCCAAAAATATTATCCATAAGCATTTCACACATTATACATATTAGTCAAATCTTAATTATGTCAGCATTATCCTTATTATACCATTTTAAGGTTTTAGCCCATCTTGTAAATAGTCTTCATAATTATTAAGAGGGGTTCATGTTATTCTAAAAATCTTTTTTACTTTAAGTTAAGTTGTAAATGTTTTATACCTCCTTTTGATTTATGTTTAAAAATAAAGAAAATCATTTGACCTTCTATACACATATATATCCTTTTTTTTTTAAATATTAATCTTTTAGATTGTCTTGATCATTGTAAATAGTTTGTCTTGAATAAGATAAATATGTAAAAAGTTTTGTTAAATTGTATTTTTAACTTTTGTCTTTTGTAAATATTTGATTTTTGTCTCTTTTTGGGAATAATGATGGCCATAAATGACTACCCATTATGAAAATTGGGAAACATCATTAATGGAGTTTCCTCTTAAATTCCCCATGCACCATGAATCAATGTGACCTTGACTATCCAAATGTCATAGGTACACTTATAATCAAATTGCAACAACAAAACTAGATTGCCAACATTTCATGTGGCTTTAAGATAGCCCCCAACCCATATCCCCTAAAAATTCAACTATCCCATTTGACCATCCTAGCTTACTAACTGAGCCATACACCTCCTTGGTGTAAGAGGATTTTACCCATTACCAATTCGTGAGACACATGATTAATAAAGGACTCCCTATCCAAATCCTAGCACATGTCATGCATTATCACATATTCCATTCAATTATATTTATATCATTTTATCCATTAATCTAATATAAAAATTAAAACATTACATCGCATCATCTATCCAACAACCACATCATCCCATATCATCATATACATGAAATTAAACAACATCCAAAAAATCCATAATCATACATCAATCCTAACATCCACATCTAATCATATCATAATCAATAACAATCAAATATCTAATCTACTCAATACATCATCATCACGTAAGCAAAATCCATAATCATACATCAATCCTAACATCCATGTCTCATAATCTCATAATCAGGATAGATGATGCGATGTAATATATACATACATATATATATATATATATATATATATATATATATATATATATATATATATATACATACATACATACATGCATACATACATACAATTGGGCCCCATGGGCATTTATGTGCTAAGTATAAAATACATGTCCAAAATATACATAGTATCTCATAAAGCTAGATCACAGTTGTCCTGGTGGTCTCCTTGATGGCTGATGTACTAAGTGTGAAGAAGTGTTGGCCTTATACTATGGTGCACGATGATCTGTTGGCACCACACTCTCATATAAATTACTTTAATATTATGCCTCTCAAGTCAAGTGGGATATATGTTGGGTCACATCACCTAAACCCCACCTCTATAATAAGTTATCTCTCTCATCCATGGCCCTCTCAACCACGTGTAACTCTACCTCCCTCTAACTTAACCTAGTCTGAATCTGACCAATCTATGCCTATAAGGCCATATCTATGTGTCCTACACTTGAATCTACCTATGTAGGGTCATTATCTATCCATCCCTAGCTTGAATATAGCCTAGTTTACCCTATAAGGATGTTATTTATACATCCCTAGTCCCAATCTATCCCAATAAACCTCTAAGTTAAGCTAATATAGGCCCCATTTGACTATCTCTCAAAACTATTTAGCATTGTCAATTTGCTACATATCCCTGATATCCATCCCACTTTATAGTAATCCCAACCACCTCTACCACCCTATTCCTCACCTTCTACCTCAACTTATCAATTTATGTCTAATCATATGCATTGATATGTGGCTTAGAAGGCCCCGCAACATCTAGATATGCCCTTCTCACCACCTGGTCTCTTCCCCCCATACCTTGATCTCCTCTTCCAACTCTCTAATCAGCCCCATCAATAATTGTCACTGCTTGATCAACCTCATCCTATCTACCATCCCCATCATCTCTCCCAAGCTAAGGCTACAACCTCTGCACCCATCATCTCCTCAAATGTGCATGTGTTTGTACTAGCCTTCACACCACTCCCCTCCTCTTGGTTCTCTAATGTGGTTGCAATAGTCTATGTGGTCATATTTGTTTCTACCACCTTGTATAATCTACAATAATGCTAGGATTAGTTATAGGCATCTGATAATACCATAAATTTGGAATAAAACTACCATAATCAACCTATGCTTGAGCCCTATCCATTGTTCATCCTCATTGCAACCTCTCCTAATCATTATTCATGAAGAGATGATCCTCACCTAGGATGTCCTATTGGCATCTGAACTATGTACCCTATTAGGATGATATCTCTCAATAATTTAATCTTTGCATCTTATAAGGTATCACTCTATTAGCATGTATTTGGTGTAGTCAGCATCCTCTACCAACCCTGCATGTATGGCATCTAAGTGATTTGGTCCTCTCTCAAGCTATCCAAAGCCTACCTATAGAACTTCACATCCCCTACATAAAATCATTACACCCCCAAAATAATGTACCAACCAAATACTAATGGCTGATCAGACTCCCTTTTTACATGTGTACCCAATGGCCTCTCAATAACCATGTGATTCCAAAACCAAATCTGAAGCAAAGTTAAAGTCCTAAAGCACGTTGCTCCCTAATTTGCCCCCATGTGTAACTCCTTGTATAAATGGCCTAATAATATAGTAGCCCATACAAAAACTTGGTAGTCTTCTATCATATCTATGACTACACCTCCAAACCCTATATGGAACCACTACCCTCTCTTGTCTGGCAAAAATATGCCAGTGACAAGAGACATAACTACTAGGGTCAATCTATCAATCAACTCATCTTTGAATGTCATGTCTATATCTATCTATGAATCCTAAAATCCAACCTAAAAATGTTTACATAATCATTGTATAGTCATGTTTAATGTTAATGATCAATAGTAGATTGCCTCCCCTCTTATTGATATTTGGAAGATGTGCCACACATCCTCTAATATAATGATCCTCTCTCCTGTAATAAAGTGTAATGTTCTCATCTTGGAATTCCATCACTCTACTAATGATATTATGAGTGCCTAATCTATCTTGATGAATAGAATCATAAAAATAAAATATAATATAATATGGTCATCTCTAGCACTCCATAATCTACCAAATAGCCTATACATCTCATGTAGAATTAGTGACTGCCACAATCTGGACACTAATACACCTAAGTCCTCCTACACCATACAAACCTATTATCCCTTGATCACTACAAACTTATCAATCCTACCTATCCTACCTACTCATCCACCTATCTTACTTACCCATCTACCCATCCCCCTTCCATCCCCTTACCTAACTAAGTCTAACACTAAATTTCATCCAAATCACATCTATCCATTAACCCTAACCTATGATTTTGTCAAAATCACATCATGACTATTATGGTTTTGTAAAACCATAAGTAAGCACCTGTATTTTTGAAAAACCACATATCCCCATTGCGGTATCGTAATATCATAGATTACCTACTATGGTTTTGTAAAATTACAGTTTGCCACATTCAATTTTAAAAGACTATAAATCATAAGTGCGTTATCATAGCATGCACACACAAAACTGTAACTCGAAGCAATACCCCCAATCTCAATTTTGTGTAGTACATTTCTACCCCTAAATAATACTATAATAAATGTGGAAAAATAATAAAATGACAAGATTAAGATGGGGTATTCATCACTAGTCCTACATCTATTGGTCTCTAAAATTCTCGAACTCTCTCTTCACGATGGGAAGCTCATGGGATGAAATCCATCATCCTTAACTCCAGAGGACAAATCACAACATATAAATAGTGAAAATGACCTCTTTTACCCCTAATTTTCTAATTTACCCCCAATAACCATATTCTTCTCCCTTACTCCATTTAGTCCACACTCACCCCACTAGTCTACCTAAACATCTAACCTAGATTTATCTATCCATTTATCTCTCTATTTATTATGTCCAATCATGTTCCCACTAACTACTCTTTATCTCACAAGTCATTTTAATCATTCTTAGGGGTATGGCCTTCCATTACCCCACTTCTCATCTAACATCTTGAGTCAGAACTACATCGGTCTGAGGTCTTTTTAGACTATGTAAGTAACACTTCAATACCTTTTGATGCCCAAGGATAGTTTGACCACCACTACTCCTTAATTCCCATCTCATCTTCTCCTATTCACTCAAAAAATTTAATCATGTTAAGCTAAAACCATCATATCAAATCTATCAATCATCACAAATCACTTATTATCTCTCCTATTTTTGACCTATAGCTCTCCTTTACATGCATCCTTGCTTTAAAAATGTCACGAGTTCATGCCTATTATATATATTTATTTACCAAAAATATGTTGTCATCTTGGGAATCTTCATCTTATCACATCAATCCCTTCACCTCTCTCCTCAGCATTAGTCTTTGCCTGAGACTCATCTTTAGAGGCTAATCATTATTGCTAAGGTGTGTTCCCCCTTGGGACTTGTCTTAAACCTACAACCTTATCTCCTTGTATTTATGCTTGGGACATATTCTCATAGATCAACCAGCACCTAGGGCATTCCAACCCCTCATTGTCTTGATTTTATAACCACCCTATGGATCTCTTTTTGAGTGACCATTCAGTCTATTTTTTCCCATATATCCCCTCAAGGGGGCATCATGTAACCTCATGTTACTAAATTATCCATATAATGTTTTTTATTTAAAATACCATTACTCCCACTTCATTGCTCGCAATGCCCTTTCAAAGAGGGGGAAAATGTATACACCTAAATCTGCTCACCCTAATAATTTCACTAATCCCATTAATTATATTAATTAATCCTATTAAATAAATAAATTTTATCCCATGTCATATATCCCCTACATCATGTTGACCTTATTACACCCCCATGAAATATTAATCCCTTCATTATCCCACTAAGATCCTAATAAAACACTAGTCTTACCTCATTAACTAACTACTTGCCCATTTGCCAATTTAAAATTCAAATATATTCTACCTACCCCCTAGTCAACATATCCCTAGCTTTTCCTACACACATAGATCCTTAAACCTCCTTAAAACCCCTAACTAAGCCTTATTAATTCCTAATCAAATCTAAAATTCTCTAAAATCTAGATCCTTACCTAACTTTCTAGAATTCTCTAAACTAGAAAGTTCTAAATGAATTTCAAATTCATTTAAAACCTCCTCCGTCACCCTATAAATAACCAAGCATGGAGCTAGGTTAGACTAATTAAAAAGATTGAACTCCATTCTTGCATGCATATACCAGCTCTCTTAATCCTTCATACTCTCTTTCATCCATTCAAGCATCCATGAAGCCATTTAACCATCCATCTTGAAGCTACCATTATCAAGCAATCTAACAAACAAGTCAATAACCATTGGAGAATCAATTTGAAGATCTTGGAGGGAATCCAAGAGGAACAAATTGATGGTAATAATCCTTTTATAATTTTTGATTACTTCTATATTCTCTCCCTTTGATGTTTTTGTCGATTTTACGTTAATTTACTATTTTTAGTATATTGAATCCATAGCTTAAATTTACAAGCATACAAAAAGGTTTGATTAGAGACTTGAAAGACATGGTTGTTGATGATGAAAATTCATTGATATCTAAGGATATTTTTGAGAAATCTAAAAATAACTACTTGTTCTTTTGGGATCAATATGTGGATTAGAAGATTCATATTTTAGATGACGGGCTAGAATATCTTCAAAATCATGGAAAAATTGTGATAACATGAATTTTGAGGTTCATATGAATGTTTGGGCCATTCATTGAGACTTTTTGAGTAAAGACGAATCAAAAAATATACAACTATTGAATTAAAGGAACAATTATAGAAGGTGGTACAAGAAAAACTATTCAAGGTAGATAGATTTAACATTGAAGCCATGAATAAGCTAAGTGATATACATTGTAAACTTAAATATCTCAATAATAACCTTCTAAATCTCTTCATATGGATTAAAGAAGCAACCAATGCATCTTATGCTTGGTTGAGCTATCTAACACATCTTTTTGTCCCCATGCAAGAAGGAATTATGCAAGCTATTAAAATAATTAGAATATAGAGGGTTAAGCCCACCTAGATAGAAAAATCAAATCAAGCTTCAACCATAGACCAAGTTTCCATGCAACTAAAGAAGACTTTTCATTCTATCCATTCTTCATAATTTTATCTCTCTAACTTTTTAATTTTTGAGTTGTACTTTTTGTAAATGACTTAAAAGGTTATATATCACTTTTTCAAAGTCATAATAGAAAAATTAAATGTAAAATAGAAAATTTATCTTTAAAACATTTATGAGGTGTTACAAAGTGGTTATATGGTGGTTATGTCCCTAGAACCTATAAATATGAACCTTGCTCATTATAACAAGACTTTTTGACACTAGAAGATATTTATTACAATTTTGATCCACACTTTTTGTTTAGCTATCTCAACTCTCTAGACAAGGCCATCCTATTTGGACAATTTATTTCCTAGATAATGTCCATTTCTTCCAATTAAATTCTCCCACCAAATAAAAACTAGTTGTTCAAATTTAAATTCATGTAATGGGTCATCCCACAAGTTTAGCAAGCCTCATCTGAAGGAATTTTCAAAATATCACTATAAAGCCAAATTTTAAAACATTTTTTACACAAGAGTCTCACATATGAAAACACACTAGAACATCTAACTATAAATTGAGAGAAAAGCACATATTTTTCCCAATTTAGAGTCCACACAACCTAAGTAGACTTAAGCTAAGTGTGCATACACCTCCAAGGTCACAAGCCATTATTAAAGCATTTAAATACACAAGGATTACACCAATATTTTACACACATCATTATAGTATGGGATAACTACATGGATTTTGATCTTTCTTCAGAGTATTAGCATAAGTAGTGCTCAACACAGGGGGTGTTGAGGTCAAACACAACTTCAATTGCTAAGCCATTTTTACCTTGTGATTTTCATTTGTCCTCTTGGTCATTGACCTAGGGAATTAGTAAATAATAAGGAACATTGTGATTTTTGTCAAGGATAGAGGGATTGTACACATTCAAATAGAACACATAGGTAAAGGTGAACTTGCCTTATCAATTTTATATATTTAACCCTTGTAGGACATCAACACTCCCTAAGGACACTAGCAAACCTCACCTCTATCCAAATCTAGCGGCCTTGTCTGGAGATCAAGAGAATCCCTATTTTAGATTCATAATTAGTCAACATAGTCACACAGTCATTTCCACATTCATACTTATAGTCCTATGCATCTAATTTTCTATTAAATTATATTTTTTAGTACTTTCCCATTTTAGCATATTTATAAATTTATAAAGATCCAAATCAATCTGTGTCATTTATTACATATGTGTACCATTTTGATTTGATGGTTCAATTTGTCTGATTAGGATCTAACATTCTTCCTAGTTTCCTATTTTTTGATAAAAACACTACCATAAACTACAATAAAATAAGATTGTACATTTTTTATAATAATGATGTATAAACAAAACTTAAGTACTAATATACATGTTTTTTTAACTTCTAATACATATATTTCTAAGGGATAATGGCACCTAGGGCCACAACATTGAGTTTTATATTGGCACAGTAACTTACAATTCTAGCTAGCCGTCTCCTAAAATAGGGATAAGAGTTTTAAAATATTTCAATAACCTCCAAGATTAATAAAAAGACATAGTCATTTGTACAACCTATGATTATAACAACCCAAATAAGTTCAAGGTAGCCAATGTGGTGAAATAATACTTGGTAATAGATTAAACTCCTTAGTTGCATGGATAGGATTGATTCACATGTTCTCAGTCTACAAACTATGGGGTTAGCATAAAATTTATCAATGCCATTTATCCTTATAAGTTGAATGGTTGTTATACATTGGTAACATAGTGTGGAAGAGCAAGGGTGTGAGAACAGCCTAAAGTACCATGGTACAGGAAAGGATGATATGAAACAAAATGGCATGAGAGAGAAAAAGATTGAAGTACTGTATAGAAGACTTGGGAATGAAAGGGTGAGCTTTAAAAGATAAGGAAGTAGAAAATGAGTAGAAGATGCAAGACTCAGAGTAACATAGGACTAGGACTAGAGTAGATGTGGTTACAAAGTAGTTCACAGAATTAGCAAAATTAATGAGATCACAAATCTAGCACCGGTCCACAAAATAAAAATAACATGAACACATAATATCTAGCATAGATAGGGTATATAGGGGCGGTTAAGCCCTAGTCAATAGGAATTAATTATAATGGCTCTCTATGACTCATTGTTGTAAATGGTTCTTGGTTAGTCAAAACTTTGGTATTATTGATGTAATCGAAGGTGAAGGGGTTATTTATGTGTAAATACCCCTTAGCCTTATTTAGAAAGTATTGTTTCCATGGTTAGAGTTGATATATTTTTTTTTTAATTTGTTGTTTATGTTTTTATATGTAATTGTGAAGTGGATATCAATATAAAACTAAAGAGAGTGTAATAAAGGAATAATCTTGTAATATTATTTAATGAAATCAATAGAATCCTTTGACTACAAATCATGATGTGTTTAAATCTTTAGTGTTAACTTTAATTTTATGATATTATTTATATGCATTATATGAATTCATCAAATGATTGACTCTAGAATAATTTTGGTAGTAACAATGACTAGTAACTCAAGTGCTTAAGTAAGATAGAGTTGTCAAACCACCATCATGTGGTAAAATTGATGGGGACCGATCTAGGCGACATGCCTCAGGTGAGCGAGAGAGGTTACTCCTTGCTTGATATGCCAGTGTGTAAGCTCATTGGCATCTTATTTTTATTGGGCACATAAATAATACTTATTTATGTGAACCTAAGGAAGAAGACCCAACATTTTTGGTTCCATTGTTGGGACATATTACATTTTTTAACACGATGGTAGAAAGATGCTCAAGAAACTATCTTTGGAAAACATCTAGCATTAGGTTGGTACTATGGAAAAGAACTTTGTGCTTCAGTATATTGAACCAGGAGTTTCTACATGCACATGAGTAGAGCATCACCTATATGATTCTTTGTATAAAACATTCTTTGTAGAGTTACCAATTCACTTACATGCTTGGCTTTTAGCATATGCACAAGATTGCTCAATAAATTAAGGATAGAAGGCTCCTTGGTTAATAGAGCAACAAATAGCCTTAGCAAAGTTAAAAGCTACTTGGAAACTTGTAGTGGATGTGTGGTGGAAAGGAGTGATCAATAGCTACATTTTAGAATATGTTGTCTCTACATACTCTTGTCAAAAGGAAGCACAATTTAACTTTCTAAGGGAACCATGCGGGAGGTATCTCAAGCAATTGTATTTAGAGATTAAGAAGTTTATGGTTGATTATAGGATTAACAAATTCCCCTTGGATGGTTAAACTTTATCATGCATGAGCAGCATGATTGGTGGGGAAATGGAAGGGTATGCGTTAGTATGGGATTAGTAGTTCAACATGGAAGTTGGATAATGAGAATTTCAAAAATATAAGTATGATAAATCTACGCATAAGGCTATGAGAGGGAGTGATCTCAGAGGTAGATGGGAGGATACTAGAAGTGCCACAAGAATCTATAGGTGGTCAAAAAGGTATGGTGAGCACTCCCTAACCATGGATTTGTGCCCTTCATTGGCATAGGTACATGCAAAATAAGTAGGATAAACATTGATAATGAAACCCAATCCAATTATTCCCAATTCCCACACTAGAGTGCATGCTCATGTGTTTGAGTTTGACAAAATTCTTGTTAGAAATTTGGATACTGATAACATGAAAACTAAATTTGAATTTGAAATCAAAACCATAGAGGAGTGTCTAGAAGTACAAGATCAAACTAATAGTTTACCATTGATTTATACCCTTATATTACAAGAATGACCCATGGCTCACATTAGAATTCCCTATAAACCAAATCTAACTAGTGGGAAAACTATAGGACTAAAAATAACTAACAACCTCCCTGAGTGCCCATCATCTCTGATGCATCTATTGTTGTAAGAGGCAAGGGAGGCAATATCGGTAGTGGTTTTATTAGAGTTATAGGATTAAGAAGTGATGCAGGAGTCAATAGCTAACCACCACCTCAAGGTTTAGGAAGAATTGGAGTGCCATAATAAGGTCCATTTCAACCACCTAGTACACCTAAAGTCTAATACGAGATGACACTTCACTTGCTTCAATATTGAGGTGTTGAAATTGTAAAAGAATGTGTTTACAAGTGTGAACTCATTTGGTGAGCATGGGGTATCACTTATTTAGAGTGGAAGGCAATTCAATAAGCCACTAATATACTGGATCACATACATAAATGGTACCATAAATTTGATCCCCAATAAGTAGTTTTGAATTATGATTATTAAAGGTTGCTTTTCTCCAAGAATTTTATATCCTTGAATTTGAGCATCAAATTATTATTGCCTTAAAAGATATCAATCAAGATCTCACTAAGAGTGTGCACATGTATGATGCACATTTAAAAACACTTATTTCAAATCTATCATTTGAGATTAACCTAGCACATCATGCTTAGTGGTTTTTTGGAGGTTTATTACTTATATTCTGATGAACCTTATCTCACTAGACTTTCATTGAACCGTGTGAGCCACTAAAAGCAACCCTTTGCACTAAAGCCATGGTAAGTATAGATACGGGGATCAACCCTTTATAGAGGCTTAGATTACTATGATGGCTTATTAGTTGGAGAATTTTATGGCTAATAATACTCATGACACCTGCAATGGCTTGTGGTTCATCAACTATGAAGTGGAAGCCCATAACAAGAACAAGTGTCCATAGAGGAAAGATTATGTTGTATTGAAGTAGTCATGTGAGATCTACAATGAAGATCATGATGTAAGGATTTGTCCCTTGATTCAATGCACCACCCAAGCTAACGTGTCATTATATTATAAAATATGTGATGCATATACACATGATACTAATGACTATTAAGTCATTAATCAAATTCATGAAGTATGCATGCGAGGTGCATGCCAAGCTTACATATTTAAAAACCAAGAGGCTGGTGGAGGTTAATATTTTAGAGCTTAAGGGTATGGAAATGGATGCAGAGGTTGTCATTTTCTACCTAGTACATGTTACAAGTGTGGTTATCCAAACCCCTATCAGTGTGACTACATGGTTTATCCAATCTATGCCTTTTGTAAAAATAAACATCGCCTAGAAAAATGTCTCGATTTTTATGTTTCCATTACTAAAGAACAAAATGAGAAGGGCACTAGGATGATATGTGTTTCCAAAAATCCTAATACTCAGTAGATACCATGACCTACCACTCCACCATCTGAACCCAAGTTTAATATCATACACAGAGTGGCACTCATTCCCAACTAGTTTCAAATCCCCCTGCTGAAAAGGTTTGTCATGAAGAACCTCATGCGCAACACATCTTGATGCTCAATGACATAAAGAAGTGTTGCATTAGATAATGGCCTTAGTCTAAGAAGTACAATGCAAAATTGAGTTCTTAAAAGATAAGGATGTTAAAATGTTGGCTGAGATGTAACAAGATACGGTACCCATGGATTCAGGATATGATGAATTTAAGGAGCTATGCAAACTCTTCCTTAATGAAGACATCATTCCTCTCCTTAAGATTTGATATGATAGAAAATGACAAAGCCTTTGGAAGACCATCATTTGAACCATGTGTGATGATCATAAAACCATATTCAACCAAACCTTGAATGTGACAAAAAGGTCCATGTTAATGCGTCTATTAATGGTTGGATGATTTGTGACATCCTAGTAGACACTAGTGTAGAAATTAATGTTTGAACTAAATATCCTAGAAAAATATGGGGAGCCCCACTTTGAAACCCTCCTCACATGTTTTTTATGGCCAACAAGACTCACACACTGCCCATAGGCATTCTTAAGGATGTCACCATCAACATCTTGGGAGTTGTATTCAAGGGTGATTTATAGGTAATCAAGATTGATAAAGCTAATGACTTCCCTATTCTTTTCTATCAAAATTGGTGTTATGTGAATAATGTTGAATTGCATTTCAAGAAGATGTATATGAGCTTTGAGAATGACCAAGGATCTCCCTTTGTGGAACCTATTGATGTCGATGAGGATGTTAATATAATCCATAACATTACTACTCAAGGACATGAAAATATGGATTTTAATCCTGATGACATCTTGCAATGGGAAGACACTTAGTCTATTTATAACACTATCATGTTGCTTACAACCATTATACTTGAGGTGCATATAATCTAACATGATGTATTTGTGGTGTCTTAAAAAGCTTCCTAAGTTCCCCTCTAAAGCTCGCTCAATGCCACAAAATTACTTGCTTCATTGGTGGATGCCTGATGGATGGACCACCCTTACATTTGTACCAAACACCTAGGTTTCATGGATAGATGAAGGTATGGGAATACTTATAGCAATTAGAGGCTTACTATGTTAATGAGGATGAATGGTTTAATGTGATCACCTTTCTACTTAAAGGGAGAGTTGCTCAATGGTGGTCTACTCATTGGTACCAATTAGATACATAGGAATAAGTACATGTAGCCATGCATAATCACTTCCACCATGACAACCATGTTCACATAACCCTTAGTTATAGTGGTATTACTACCCAGGAATAACATATAACACAATGCGAAAGCTTTTAGAGCATTGACATAACATTTTTACCATAATTATTATGGGTACATGCATTCTATGGTACATTACATGCCTGGGCTAGGGCATGGTACATTCATCAAGAAACATGCAAAGACACAAATACCTGACAGCACATCAAACATGGTCTACTTTCCACCTTTGCATTTTCTTCACCAAGGATGAATATAGATTTGTCTCTGCAAGCAATCCCTTGGGTCATTGTGGGTGATCAGGTATCAATTAAAGACTAGATATGATACATGCATGGTGTAACTAAGGATAATTTGGCCATCTTCTAAGAACCTAATACTCCTATTATGGCTCATTTAGAATTAGACTTCCACTATGAATATGACCATTAGCAACAAATCTAAAAGGATAAGAAAAAGTTTTTGTACCAGGTTAATGAGGGTACTAATTTTGATCAGCCAGAACCATAATTTAACCACTTGAATCTGCATATGGAGTGTGGATAAATGATGTCAAAGATATGATGTAGTCTAAGAAGAAACCATATTATGCACCACCTAAATGGTTTAGTAGAACATTAGAATAGACGATGCACCTAAACTAGCCATTATAAGAAATTATTCATCTGGTGTTGAGATAACCAAAATCTTCAAACTTTTACATGAGTACCAAGATGTTTTCCCACACAACTATATATAAACGAAAGGAGTGCATCCATTGTTGGGTAGAATGCACATCAAACTAGTTGAAGGTGTTCACATGGTAAAAAAATAACCATATTAGATGAACCCAAATCTACATGCTCAAGTCAAAGAGGAAATTGATAGCATGTTGTGCATTGGAGTTACTACCCCCATTAATTAATCTAAATACATTAGTCCCATGGTGATCAACATCAAGAAGGATGATCATATTCAAATTTATGTGGAATACATGCTACTCAATGCGGTTTATGTAATAGCTCCTTTTCCAACACCTTTCACTAAGGAAATTTTAGAAGGTGTTATGGGGTGAAAGATCAGCACATTCACTAATGGCTTTTCTAGCTATCACCAAGTCCAAATTGTTGACAAAGATAAGATAAAGATAATTATTTTGATTAAATGGGGTTCATTTACATATAATATTATGCCTTTTGGACTAAATAATGCACCATTGGTGTTCTCATGCATCATAGTGGAATTATTCAAGGATTTTATTCATAAGTTCCTTTAAATGTACTTGGATGAGTAGACCGTATATGGTTTAGTGTGTGACCACTATGACAATCTATGCCTTATGTTCAGACATTGTTGCTAGCTTTAGATTTTAGAGAATTTAAAGAAATGCATTTTTTCCACCCATTTGGTATCTTATTGGGACATATCATTTGTTGGGATGGCCTATTAGTGGATCCAACTAAAATTGTGGTCATTGTCTAACTCTTAGTGCCAACCAATCAGTGTGAAGTCTATGCCTTCTTAGGTCACATGGGGTAATATAGGAAGTTCATTCAAGGTTATGCTAACATAGTTACCCTAATGTAAGAACTACCTAATGATAATGGCCTATTCTTATGGACAGATCAACATCAACAAGCATTTGAGACCCTGAAAGAGAAATTGGCGATTGCACCCAATCTACAGTTCCCAAACTAGAACCAGCCATTTCATGCACATGTTGATGCTTTAGGCATGGTAGTAAATTTTATCCTAGCATAACCTGGTGAAGGAAACCTTGATCATCCTATTTATTTTATAATTTGGAATCTCAGACCAGTGGAATGAAACTATTCCATAATCAGCCATGAGGCCTTATTTAGGGTTTCTGCACTTCATAAGTTTTGTCAATACTTGTTGGCAACCCCATTTGTCTTATATACAGATCATGAAGCACTCAAGTATTTTTTATGTAAGCCAATATTGCATGGATGCATATGTCAATGGATTGTTCTTTTTCAGGAATTTTAGTTCTCTATGGTCGTAAATCCAAGTAAAATTAATTTTAGACCCGACCATCTCTCACATGTTCAATATTGTGAACCACTACATGTCATAGAGGATGATTTACCTTACATATAACTTTTTCCAGTTATGAACATGCCCAAAGAATTGGAAGAGACTACATCTTTTCTTACAACAGGGTCCACACCAAACAACCTTACCACCCAAGAGAAAAAATAATTAGTTGTGTGTGTTACCCCATTCTAGCTTATTAGTAGAGACCTATACAAACTTGGTTAGGATGAAGTACTATGAAGGTGTGTAATGTAGCATAACCACACAAAAGTCCTTCAAGAAGTCTATGAAGGCATCATAGGAGGACACTATGTTGGTGACACAATGACATGAAAAGTTTTACTAGCTGGATTATGGTGGCTCACCTTATTCATAAATACCAAAGCTTATGTGTCCTAATGTGACTCTATTAGTACACAGGTAAACCAAATCAATGGGATGTTATACCTCTTCATCCAATAATTTCTCATGAACCATTTGAAAAATGGGAAATTAATTTTTTTGGGCCCATTCAACCAATTGCATGATAAATTAGCATGCACTATATCATTTCTACCATAGACTATCTCACACATCAGGTTGAAGTAGTGCCCACATGTGATTGTATGACTACAACCACCACATATTTCTATGTAAAAATATCATGAGGTATGGATGCCCTCTAATTTATACAAGTGATCATGGAACTCACTTTCTTAAAGAGACAATGTGTATCCTCTTGACTAAATTCATGATTTCACACCATAAAACCACACCATACCACCCTCAAGCTAATGGTATAGCTAAAGCCTTCAACAAGATCCTGGGTAACACACTAACCAAGATTTGCAACATCAGTCACACTGATTGGGATGATCAATTTTTTGTGATCTTATAGGTGTATCAAACCAGATACAAAAGGTTAAACAATAGCAATCTTTTCAATCTTGTCTTTGGGGCACTAAAGTAGTTTTTACCAATAGATTTCCTTGTGCCCTCTTTAAAATTAGATTCATAAGAAAATTAGATGATGAAGAGTCCCTAAAAGTGTGTTTGGATGCTCTACTTCAACTAGATGAAACATGATTTCTCACATATTGGAGTCAAGGAGTTGAAAATCAAAAACATAAAGCCCGGCATGATCAACATATCAAAACCAAGGTTTGTCATCCTGGTATGCATGTCGTCATCTATGATTCAAAGTTTGTAAACTATTCAAGTAAACTAAGGTTCCACTAATATGGTCCATTTATTGTTCATGTTATCTATCCGATAGGCACTTATAAATTAAAAATATTTGATGGCCAATTACTACTAGGTCATTTCAATGTTAGTTAGCTCCAACCCTACCATTATATGTAATTCCTTAATTTAGTGAATAATGCATATGACACTAGGCTAGTTTAGGACTTTTTTTTATTTTTCAAATAAGTGTGGCATTGGTTACATGCATTTTGTAATTGGCTTGACACTTTTTGATACTCTGGTATTTAGTTCTCTCTTTCTCTATCTTTCTTGACATGAATATCTCTAAGTCATGATGTGGAGGACCATGCATATATTTTAATGTGGGTAGGTTTTTAAATATGGATAGAATACTTAAGCCAAAAGTGCATAAAGGAAACACACAAGAGGAAGACTTAAGCTAGAAGCACATAAAGGAAGTGCATAAGAGGATGAATTAAGTTGAAATCATGTAAATAAAATGTGTAAGAGGTGCATGAAGGAAGCACATAAATGAAATGACTGAAAAACTATGTAGGATCATAGAGCCAGATTGGAAAGCTTAGAAGAAAATGAGGCATGTAAGATATGACACAAGGAGAAGGTACGCAAAATAGGTCACGTGAGGGATGCACACAAGAGTTAACATGAGGCACATAAGAGGTGGTGCATGACCCATAAAAATAAAATGAAAATGATAAAAGAAATGCCATCACAAAGTGGGTTAAAGTATAAAAGATAGCTCCCACCATGAAAATATAAAATTTGAATTATTACAGCTAGCATGCACTATAGGGAAGGCATAATAACTCTCGTAGGAAGGGTGGGACATGTAGTTACTAATGACATAGTGGTATGAATGGCAAGCATGTCAAATGGACATCAAGTAATGCTATTTGGAGCATTAATGGTCAAAGTGATGGATGGTGGCATGGAGAAAATTAATGCAGCATGGCGGAGTTAATGCAAAAATTTAGGATATCCTATAAAAGTCCATAAGGCTTCTCATTTCCATTTTTTATGATTGAAAACTTTAAAAATTACATAGCATGAACAAGTGAAAACAAATGACGAAGAAGGGGATTATACAATTCTCTCATTTACAAAAATGATAGAGAGATTGAAGTGACATGTATTTAAGGAAAGAAAATAAAAAATGCATCCACACAAGTATATAAGAGAAGTCACAAGTTGTAGGCAATAAGTCCATGATTAGAGGAGGTTGAATCAAGGAGCTAAATCATTTTAGGTCTAGGGAAGAGACATCAAGACATATTCATTCGATAGAATTGGTCAGCCATATGTTAACCTTCAAGGACCCTAGTTGGTGATGTAACCAAAGTAGATTGGCATGAAAAGAGATCCACTTCCAATTATTCTTGAAGTTGAAGATTTTGAGGTATGGAAGAAGAAGGTCCCATGTTCATTTGAGAAGAAGGTTCTAGTGAGAGAAGCATGCAAGGTGAGGACTTAATAGGGTTGAGGGAATGGACCCCTATTAGACAAAAACTATAAGTGGCATGCATGGGGAAAAATGTTATTACAACACCATCTCCCCCTCCTATTATGATTGAAGATATGTAATACCCAAAAATGGTTACACACGAATGATTGGGAGTCTAAGGTCTTCACCTGTCAGGTCCTGGACTACAATCATCATTAGACTGGTAATGAAGTTGACTATAGTGTGACTACCCAATAGATTTCCATAACACCCAAAATGAGATCACTCGTGATCTCACGGTCTATAACATACTGGAAGATGTGGGGATGTTCCAACTCTTCAAGCTATCATATTTTGGGAAACTACAAGAGGCGGTTCAGTTCTTAATCTTGTACATTCATAAAGATTACATCTACTTTTTTAGGTGTAAAATGAGGATCACCTTTGATCAAATTAGTAGATTAATTGGGATACTTTGTTATGCAGTTGATGTTGGCATAGACATTGAAGATCAGACATAAATTAATAGAACAATGGTGGTGTTAAAGCATAAGAAAGAAGGCCACACTATGTACATTATTAACCTGAAGGATCTTGTAATTCAATTAGTTATGCACTTACCCATGGCCAAGTTAGGGGGGCTTAGATAGGTGGAAGGAGATGGATATGTCCCACCTCTATGTCACCAGCCAAATGGCCAAGGAAGCAAATTACAATTACTCCCTATACTTTGCCAAGAAGATTGTGTAGGATGTAGATAAGGCACATCATCTACCCAAACACAAGTTTCCTTGCGGGACAATTTTAATAATTATATTTTTTGATGAGATTGGCATCCCATAGCACTTAAACAAATAACTAAAGTGGTTTTACCCACCAAAACATAAGTCCCCTGCTGAACGGTTTCAACCAATTTACTTGCCCTAACGTCATCACGCCCTCTTACAAAGCCAAGGTAAAGGGTTGGGCTTGATGGCATGAAGAAGTAATTTGGGAATGAGTGGCATGTACCTAAATATTTTCCCACATAAATGGGATCCTATGCTGATTTTTTTTTATAAAGCAACACTATTCTCTCATGTAGATATGGATGGCAACCACAAACAACTAACCAGGGTGGCTTAAATTTCCATATGATTTCACTGCCATATACTTTATGGACATAATAAATTACATTTTAGATGTGCACCTTATGAATAGCAATGCCAAAAAGATTGATGTTTAGATCCATACTCTTTGTAATCTTTATGTTTAGACAGGGAGGCACACCTACATGGAGAAACATGAATCTAACAAAACTAACCTCGATCCCTATAGGATAGTCATGCAAGGGAAAATATGGGTGATCTTATATATGCTCAAGCCATGGAAGAAAACATCAATATACCAGGAGGTATAAAAGGAACCACTTCACTCCCAATTAGTGACATGTGATGAGGTGAGGGGCATAGGAAAAAGAGAAAAGGCCAAGACTGGATGTCACCAGTTCTAGTGAGATGCAAGAACAACCCAAGGTCATCCCAAAATACCAGTAATAGGCCCCACCACCACCAAGGACCTAGGGGTTGCATGCAGATAAAGAGGACCTCATTAAATCCCATCTAACTACTCAAATAGATCCCAAATGACAAAGTTGAACCCCCTCACCAATAAAATCCCAAGAGCTTCCTATATAATAAAAAGATGACACTACACACCCTGCTTCTTAGGTAGAACCCAAACATGAAGCACCTCAAGTGGTGATTCTATAAATAGGTGAGGCATATCTAGAGACCAACCTATATAGGATCTTACTCCTAATCCAAGTGAAGAACATCATATGGCCAAGTATCAAATGGACATTAAAAGTCCAACACTAAAAGAAGTTAATAAGGGAGAAGGTCCCAACAAAGAGGACCTTGGTACTAGTACTAGTGAACATGCAAATAGCCTTGAGATTATAGACTTGGGAATATGACCCCCTAAAATGGTAAGGATATTGATGTAAGAGGTAGAAACAATAATAACAAGCAAATTAGGAACCTTTCATTCATGTTGCATTCTAACAAGATGTGTCAAACAAGCGATTGTATTTATGGAACTTTTCCCAAAACATGAGTCCATAGAAAAAAATTTGGTGTGAGATGTCCTTTGAAATGGAAGTGTATGATGAAAAATAATTATTTAAGATTCCAATGGATAACACTAACATAATCCCATAAGTGGTAGGTGTTTTAGACACATTCTAGATAAGTCCCATGATTTTCTCTCCAAAACAAGCAGGTGCAACACTTATCAAGTTTACCCTAGAAGATTCTGGATAAAACATTCTTAATAGCCATGATGTGGGACAAATTCATGCTAAACATCAGGAGGTCATGTGACTATTCAAACAATATCATGAAACACGATGAAATCTTGAATACGAAATTGAATAACTCAAGTGCCAACTAAATATGGTAGAAATGGCCTTAGGACTTTGGGCATTTGTTAAACAATTTTGAGAAGTGAACCAATGCTTGTATATGGAGTTCCTACTACTGGTGAGGTAACCAAGAAATTGGATATGCTCATGGACCTTCTGCTTAATAAATATAAAAACTAAGTGGATCCTAGACAGGAGAAAATTTGGGTAATAGAGAAGTTTTCTAAGGTCATGGAGGTCTACTACACATTATTGAATAAAGTTAGCACTACTGTTCCCATCTTAGATGGGGTTTTTATGAACTTGGCATGCCCTAATTCTTTTTTGGAAGCATGACTACTCCCTGAAGAATAATAATGATAATAATCAGTTGATAATGTGTTACGTATCAAGGATAAAGCCCAGCATGCAAAAGTTTTCCAAACATTGAAGAATTGGAAACATAATTAAGTACCCATTGGTAACAATTGAATGCTAGCTTTTTAGTGCTTCGAAGACAATTTTTTACATAGGTTAGGGCCCTCAAATATGCTCACAATACTATAATTACTTAGCTTGAGACTTTGACAACTCAAGATGATCCTTTTTGGAGTAGCCTAAGGAGTTGAAGAGATTAAAGGGTGAATTGGAAGTTTTTACTTCTAATTTTTAGGTAGCCCTCAACCAATGGGAGGAACTCAAGTGTAAAGTACAAGAGGCATATCCTACATTTTTATCAACTGAATAAACTATAACATAGTCTGGGATGACTATTGAATTAGCATGTGGTGATGTTGGACCCCAAATTTTTTAATAAAATACTCAAGTATTTTTGTAAAATGACAAAATATCAAGGGCATGAGAAAAACATGAAGTACCATGGCATGGGAAAGGATGGTGTAGAAGAGAATGGCATAAGAGAGAAATATTGAAAAATAATGAGGAAGACCTAGGCACGAAAGGGTGAGTTGTGAAAGACAAGGAAGTGGAAAATGAGTAGAAGACATAAGATCAAACAAGCGCAAGACTAGTAAAAGAGTGTAGCGAGCAGAGGTAGTTACAGAGTAGTTCACAAAAGTTGTAAAGTTAATGAGAGCACAAATCTAGCATCGATCCATGAAAGAAGAGGAACACAAACACATAATATCTAGCATAGAGAGGGTATATAGGAGCAGTTAGGCTCAAGTCAATAGGAATTAATTGTAATGGCTTTCCATAACTCATTATTATTAATGGTCATTAGTTAGTCATCACTTTGGTATTTTGATGTAACTGAAGGTGAGGGGTTTATTTGTGTATAAATACCACTTAGCCTTAATTAGAAAGCATTGTTATCATGGTTAGATTTGATAGATTCACTATTGGATTTGTTATTGATGTTGTTAGATGTAATTATGAAATGGTTATCAATATAGAACTAAAGAGATAGTGTAATGAAGGAAGCATCATGTAATATTATTCAATGAAAGTAATAAAATCCTTTGACTACAAATTGTGATGTGTTGAACTC